>JASANB010007833.1:0-24537 GCA_030248155.1 Sabatieria punctata | reverse complement strand
CGGCGTGGCTCCAGTAACCACTATTCGAGGTTGATCGTTAAGTGCATGGTCGGCCATTTCAGGCATTCTTCAGCTGATGTGGAGTACTTGTGAAAGCGATCTTGTACCCAGTCATATACTTGGGTTTCTTTTGATGCCACTTCTTCAACTATAGCTTTCAGCTTTAAAATGGTCATGAAGCATGTCTAGATGGTGCAAAACTGAACACTTTCCGTTCCGAATTTGAGGTAAAATCCATAAAAACGGATTAAAAACTGAAAAACAGGACAAAACTGCAATGTCTTGGGCTCGCTCACTTTAAAACCTTTACAGTACCGCACTCAGTGGCTTATAGTTGACCGGTGAGCAGCCAATCGATCAGCCATTGCGCGCTCTTTCAAATGAGAGCAAGCGGCCAAACATCCGTCTGCCTGCTCAAACTAAAATTAGAAGGAAATTCCTGTTTTTTTGAGCAGCCGGTTTGGACGTTTTGTAGGAAAATACATGTAACAAACAAGAACAGTAGAGCATCACTGGTATTTGCTGGTCTGGTTACGTAGTTTCGGGTGAAACAGTATTTCTGAAATGCGTACCCCTGCGTCAGAAAATCCAGCGAAGCTCGTCTCAGTTCACCTCTATTTCTAATGTACTGAGCATGCACTTCATAGCGTGGCGCGAGCCATCGGTTCAGCAGCCACCAGCAACTCTTTTCTAAACGCTTCGTGCATTGCAGTGCGTAGTGGCGCGTATTATAAACACAACTGATAGGATGCAGAAAGACGTAGAAAGAAATAGGACGCATGCTGGTTAGTTGAAAGTTGACAGTTACTGACTGATTGGGGAAGTGATAGCTGTAGAGGTAAGCAGGTAGGGAAAAGACAATGAACAATAGCCAGCATATGAAGTGAAGTAGGATAGCAGGGACCAAGGATTCTGAGAGAATTATGTTGTTCCAGATTTGCAGTCTTCTAAGTAGATTGTTCTGGGCTATGTTCACTGCTTGGAATGCCAGTTGTGTGCGGTTATAGCGCAGTAGAACAGCGTAGACCGTTAGGCAGCAGACTTCGCTGCTAAACAACACCACCACTGCGCTCAGATAGACCTGAAACATATTTTTTAGTTTTTCCAACAATTTGCACATTTACGTATGGTATGGTTATGTGCTATTGTTGCATGCGTATATGCATTACGCATATCATTACGCAAAGTACGTATTTCATTTCAGAATGCGTATACGCATACGCATTTGAATTTCATACGCTGTATTATTACGCATTCTGCCAAAAGTTTGCATATTTTTGCGTAATGCGTATTGGGTCTCAAAAATAGCTGCCTTTTCGAATGTCTTGCAAAACATTTAGCTCAAGTTGTTACCAAATAGTCATTCTTCATGTTTTTAATGTGAAGTCAGGTTACCAGAATTGAATTTCTAGTAAATTTAGTAAGTAGTAACATAAAAATCCACTAGTAAAACAACAGTAATACACAGACACAAATATACACAAAAATACACATTGTTTTGTTGAATGGATGTGTATACACAAATTACCACACACATTCGACAGTAAATGGATGTCCTCTAAGAAATAGTTCTGTACCATTTTGGTGAAGCGTAAAAACTTCAAAGGTCATACCGGCGGTTCAAAAAGCGACAGGAAGTGGCCGTAGCAGAGCGTTCGAGTGTCAGATGACCAAACAAGGACACCGACAGAGCCCAGAGTGGCCAAACTCCAGGATAAACCAATGAGCAGTCTGACAAAATTTCCGGTTTCCTTCTTTTTCCACTAGAGCTACCTTACAACTGGCTCTAACTCGCTGCGCCACCAGCCAAACGTTCGATAGGGCAAGCGAAGAACAACAAATCATTGTAGGCACCTCCCAAAAATGCTAATCTACGCGTCGACACAGCGCTAAAGCCGACTAGGCCGGAATAGAAGTTAGTGGTGGTTCTGGCGGCGAAAACTACAGTAACCAGCACGGCGTTGAGGGTTATGTGAGTGAGCAGTATTCTGCTGTTTCTGTGCAGTAAGCGAGCCACCCAAATGGCCCGCAGGAATAGCAGGTTGAGTAGGAAACTGAACAAGGAGCCAGAAAGGAGGAAAAAGGAGAGTATATAAAAGACAAGATTGGACTGAGCATTTGGACAAAAAGAGTCCGATTGATTAGCAGATATCTGCATGGTTAGCTGGCTAACACTGGACAGCGAACGGCGCTTAATAAGCAATTAATTTCCTGCTTATACTAGAAGGATTACCATCGCCTAGGTAACCAGCTACTTAGTCAAACGCAAAGCCCGCGATTTAAGGCGACAAAACACTTTGATTAGAAGACCTCTGACACGCAGTTTACTTGAGATTAGAAGGAGAGTCGAGAAACACTGAAGCAGCAGTACGTCGCATCGAAAACATAAAACAGATCCGTATGTATAATCGCTATTTTTATAATCTGTGGTACAAAAATTAAAAAAGTGTTTTCTGAAAAAGGCTGCTTTTAGAAACAGCAAGTCGTCTCGTCTCACGCATTTTACTGAAATCAAAATTTGTTGAAACCTCTCGAATTGGTTTGGTTAGCGGAATGTAACAGCTCCGGGCCGACCTGGGGGTAGGGGGGTAGGGGGTACTGTTTCCCAGCAAGTTAATAACAAATAGCAAGTTAATTTATTTTTGGGCGAAATCGGCTAGCAAATAGCAAATTCCTAGCAAGTTAATTTTGGCAAAGCGCCGCCTAGCAAATAAATAGCTAGTATATTTCAGATTGAGCGAGCGAGAAATTTGCTAGGAATTTGCTAGCAATTTACTAGGAATTTACTAGCTTCAGACATATTCATACATTATCACTATCTCTCCCAGCTTGGCCTGGGACCATGATGTGCTGCCAGGTTGGTCAAGGACCCAAGGTTGGTTACGCTACGCATATACTGTAGCTAAAGTAGAGCTAATAGCCAAGTACGGATGGACAAAAGTCAGTCTTTAGGCTGACAGTAGATTCGGCAAATAGAAAACTGAAATGAAAGTGAATGTGTTCATGTTAGGATAAACTTATGTAGAGTTCATGGTGATTCTCTTTCTCCTGTTGCTTGTTCAGCTTGTTGAAACTGAGATACAATGTATATTTTTTATTTTAAACGGTACTGGCGTTTTCCCTTACAAGACAAACAAGAAAAGCCCAAATGGGTCACTTTTTGACGCCCTTTTGAAAACCATGATTCTTTCAACCCACACCAACAGCATGGTGTGGGTTGAGAGAATCATGTTTTTCAAAAGGTTTTCATGGTTTTCATGATCTTATAATAACTATGGTCATCTTATAATCGGAAAATTTTTTGAAAAAAAAGGCATCATTTGGTTGAGCGAAAAATTTGCAGCAAATTCTAGCAAATTGATAGCAAATAGATAGCAATTTTCTAGCAAATAGCAAGTTAATAACAAATTAAATTTGAAATTGCAGTGTCTAGCAAGTAAATAGCTAGTAAATAAAATTCCTGACAGTTACAAGCAAGTTAATAGCAAGTTAATTAGAAAATTAATTAACTGGGAAACAGTAGTAGGGGGGTAGGGGGGTTTCCTCAGGTGTGGGGTCGAGGAGGAGTTTCGCTTAGAAGGGGGTCCAAAATTTCAAAAACATCTAAAACGCCTGGAAATGTGTTTTTAGCACGCTTTTTTCAGTAAGGACGCTAAAAATCGTTATTTTTAGCTGCTAAATAGCGTTTTAGAGCTAAAAACAAGGAAAAAATGACAAAAAGGGCATACAAAAAAAACCCTAATTTCTCTTCAATATTAGCAGTGGAAACGCCAAATTCGGTTTCCAAAGGCTTTTCAAGCGAATTGTTGGCTAAAAATTAGTGATTTCTCAGCCAGTTTGTTAGTACTGGGAGCCACTACTAGTACTTGTATTTTTGGGTCGGGGGGGGGGGGGGGGTCCCGTAACCTCTCTCGGGTGGTGAGGGGGGTGGGCCTTTTCAGCTAGGGGGTAACCCCGCACACCCCCTAGTACAAGTATGTTAGCGTATCGGAAAGTACATCGCCAAAAACTACAAAATTTTGTGCAATTTGACACTAGATTTTTTCAAAAAATCGTTATCAATCCTGATGCATTTGCGATTATTAAACGAAAGTTAGACACAAGTTAACCAAACAAGATTCGCATAGTGCGAAATGCAAGTACCGGTAAGCAAGTTTTGGGTGGGGTTGTGTGAAATTTTCTACGTACAGTACATATTATAGTTGCCTGGTATTGGGTAAATTGACTTGTTTTGCAGGAAACGCAGAGAGGTCTTCACAAAACTATTACAGTCAGGCACTTAACGCCGTTTATGGTACCGACACCATATAAAGTGCCGGTACCATATATGGTACCGGTACCGAGGGTAGTGGTACCATATATGGTACCGGCACCATATATGGTACCGTCACCATATACGGTAATGGCACCATATATGGTACCACCACAGTGCTCGAAGGTAGGAGTACCATATATGGTGCCGGTACCATATAAGGTGCCGGCACCATATATGGTACCGGTACCATATATGGTACCACCACAGTCCCCGAGCGTGGTGGTACCATATATGGTACCGGCACTAAATATGGTACCTCTTCGAATAAGTGGAGTGGTGGTACCATATATGGTGCCGGTACCATATATGGTGCCGGTACCATATATGGTACCACTACCCTTGGTACCGGTACATATATGGTACCGGCACCTTATATGGTGTCGGTACCATAAACGGCGTTAAGTGCCTGACTGTATTAAAACAGAAAGAAAAAAACTGAACGCATTGGAGTGGAGTGAAAGTTTTAATAAGGCACGCATTTTACAACGTACGTAGGACACATTTCTTTGACTGGATTGTTTGAACAAAGAAAGAAGGCAGCGGAAAACCATAAAAGTCTTATCTCCTACGCCTTCTCCAGCCGTTTTGCTTGTCGCAAGAGAATAAATACAGTGTACCCTGTAAGGTGATTTTACAATCTGACTAAATAATGGAAGAAACGAACAGAATTTTGAGCTTTCGAGCTACTGAAGGTTTGGCCTTTGCAAATCCGGCATTGGATAACTTGCGCGCGTATCTCGATGATCCCTGGACCACTGATAATCAAACGGTGAGTCAGTAAACCCATACATGGTAAGGAGGAGGGGCTAGCCCATTAGCCGGCCAATACCCATCGGCCGTCGTACCCCTCCCCCCTCACCCGCATGGAAAAATTTCTTCCCTTTTTAAGGCAAAATAGGCGTTTTTGGACTTTATGGGACCATCTCGAGATACTGTTGTTTGTGTATACACACATACGCATTAACCATACACAAAAATACACATTGTTTTTTCAATGTGTCTGCACAATACATATACACATTGAAAATTTCAATACATATTGCCATACACAAATAGTACTCAAAATGTGTATTTTTGTGTGTTTAACAGAATTTAAAACTGTTTATGTTTTTGCAGTACTAAACGTGAGTAGATAACCTCGCAAAGCCTAAAAATAACCCTGAGTAACCCAGTTTCAAATATATCCTAATTAGTTTTCGAACAGTTGACTATGGTAGATAGAGCTGACATTTTTCCAGTTTCTCACCCAAAATCAGGCCAAAAATTTGCATTTCCCGTACGATACAAATACACAAAAATACACACACATACACATACACATACACATACACGTACACGTACACGTACACGTACACGTACACTTACACGTACACGTACGTACACATACACATACACATACACATACACATACACATACACATACACATACACATACACATACACATACACATACACATACACATACACATACGCATACACATACACATACGCATACACATACACATACACATACACATACACATACACATACACATACACGTACACGTACACGTACACGTACACGTACACGTACACGTACACGTACACGTACACTTACACGTACACGTACGTACACATACACATACACATACACATACACATACACATACACATACACATACACATACACATACGCATACACATACACATACACATACACATACACATACACATACACATACACATATACATACACATACACATACACATACACATACACATACTAGTGTTGTTTCAATACCAAAATATCCGTTTGACTATGACTATGACTACCGCTGGTTTGAGTACAATACCTAAGTAGTCAAATTTGACTATATTCTAGTCAAACGATTTGACTATGATGAGCATCGGTTTGACTACTTTGACTACTTTTTGAGACAGAGCAAAATTGACAGTTTGAGCGATTTATCGTGTTTCAGTCACCAAACGTCAGTCAGAAAAGCTTGTGACTTAATCAAATCTTAAATCGTTTATCCTGAAATAAACCGTTGTTAGCCACTAAAAAGTATCACAGAATCGTTCTTTTCTCTTCAAAATTTATTGTTAAACATGAACAATATGCTGGGGGAAAACGCGCCGTAAAGTAGAATAATATGCCGTTTGTGTGTGAAGCCTAGAAAAATGTTGACTTTTTTCTAACTAAAAAGTGTATTCTACTGCACGTCATAATTTTAATCCTGATTTGGTGGAACTGTAGAACTTGCATCAAGTAGAGATTCGATTCACTGACTGACCCTTCACTTCATTGTTTCAAAATTGTAGAGAAAACTTTGTTTGGTGTTCTAAAGTGATTAAAAATGTTTCAAGTTTGTAAAATGTTTTTGTTGTAAACAGCAAAAAGGGTTAAAATTAGTGTTGTTATGACTATAGTCAAAGTCAAAGTCATAGTTAATACTTTTTGTGATATCGCAGTCAAACAGACAGGTAGTCAAAGTCAAAGTTTGACTACTTTGGTCACCATAAATACGTAGTCAAACGAAGACGAGGTAGTCAAACCGTTTGACTATGACTACAGTTTCTTATAAGCAGCGGCTTATAAGCAAATTTCTGCTTGATGCTAGGCAAATTAAACAGTTTGGTCAGGGTGAAAATTATGACATACAGTACAATACCTCTTTTATGGAGCAAAGAAGAACAAGAGAAAAATCAAAAACTACTTTGATTTTACACCAAACTAAACCGGGTATTTGCCTATTTTTGCGCTATCTTTCCGAAAGATGCTTTTTACATTGAAATTTTTGAAAATTAAACAATTCTAGGTTAATTTTTATCAGTTAACTATACTGTTTATTTCAAAGTAAACACTTTGTGCGCTCAGTCAAAGTCATTTTTTACTGACACTTGGTGACTGAAGCTTACAATTTGCTGAAAACGTCAACTTTGCTATGTCTCAAAAAGTAGTCAAAGTAGTCAAACCTGTGGCCATGGTAGTCAAACGGTTTGACTACAATATAGTCAAATTTGACTACCTTGGTATTGTAGTCAAACGAGTGGTAGTCATAGTCATAGTCAAACGGAATTTTTGGTATTGTAACAACACTAGTTAAAATACGCTTGAAAAGCTTGCTTCTTAAACAAAACGTAGTCATAGTCAAACGGTTTGACTACCTGGTCTTCGTTTGACTACATATTTATGGTAACGAAGGTAGTCAAACTTTGACTTTGACTACCTGTCTGTTTGACTGTCATATCACAAAAGTATTAACTATGACTTTCACTTTGACTAGTAGTCATAACAACACTAACACATACACATACACATACACATACACATACACATACACATACACATACACATACACATACACATACACATACACATACACACACATACACATACACATACACATACACATACACATACACATACACATACACATACACATACACATACACATACACATACACACACATTCACATTCACATACACATACACATACACATACACATACACATACACATACACATACACATACACATACACATACACATACACATACACGTACACATTCCGAAAATCCAACGCCAAACAACAGTATGTTGAGACCATGCATGAATATACCGCTAAAGTAGTAATACAGCACAAAGGAAGAAAATCTCCGATTGATTTTTTGGCCTCCACTCAAACGTTTCAGGATCAGGTATAGCTGGGGGAGAAAAATCAGGACCCGATTTCAAACAGAAATTAATGCTTTTAATTATCAATCATAATTAATTATATATTAACAAGTTTTATCGATAAACATCGATTATCGATTATTTAATGGCAAATTTCCAAAATTTTAAAATCGTTCAAAATGGTCATGTCATATCATATATCATTTGAAATCCCTTCGCCTGGCGAGTCTAATGATCACTACGTATTGTATATCAGCATAGGGCACGCTCCGGGAGGCCTGTTTTACCAAAAATCATGGTACCCCTAGAGACGCATCGGTATAGGCACGCTCCGGAGCGCCTGTTTTCCAAATAAAAGATACCCCTAGTGGTACGCATCAGTATAGGGCACGTTCCGGAGTCGCATAGTCGTAAGAAAGTTAATTAATTAATATATAGTCCATTTCTGACCTTCCCTGATTTCCATCCAGCGACACCTAACCCAGGTTTCGTTCCCGAGTTAGTTCTTTATTTTGGCTCATATTTTCAGGATTTATTGAAACCATCGGTACCGGTTTTGAAAGTTTGCGACGCATGTTAGTCCGCACCAGGGCTGTTGGGTCGGTTTTTTTCTCGGTTTTTTCGTTTTTTTCAGAAAAAAAACCGGTTTTTTTCCTAGGGGCTCGGAAAAAAACTAAAATGCGGAAAAAAACTCAAGTAAGTTTTTAAAGGAAATAGGCACAATAACTGGTCAAATTCGCTTCCAAAGCTTTGAATTTACGTTAATAGAAGCCTTACAAGCATTTCTATGGCATAACTTAGCTGTTTTTCGCATAAAATATTGGTACCATTTTCAGGCAACTTTTATTATTGTATTTTTTGTGTTTTAAAATCAAATTACTACTCTAAAACATGAAATTAGTGCATTTTGTAATAAGACTCACGCTATTTCGTTGAATTCTGCAATAAAAAGCGATTGTTAAAAATTTTTTTCTGTCATCTCGGAAAATAACTTTTGGAAAAAAACCGAAAAAAACAGGAAAAAAACCGAAAAAAAACCGGCTTGAGTTTTTTTCCGGAAAACAAACAGCCCTGGTCCGCAGATTTAAACTAATAGTCGGTTGACTTTCAGGGCGTGATTAACATGTCAACAGCAGACAACAACCTGTCCTGCGACCTTTTGATGGAGAAGGTTATTTAAATGCTGAATGATATCTGTTTCGCGTTCTTACTGTCATTCTTTCTTTTGTTCATCTAGTTAACGGCTCGGTTTGCCTAGTAATTAACTCGGATCTCGGCACCAGTGTAACGAGAGAGCGGTTTACTCGGTAGGCAAAACAAACTGTGACTGTGAGAATACAGCACGGAGTATATATCTTTCAATACATATACAGTAGTTTAGCTTAGAACCGTAAACCTGATAATGGCATAAATTTTAGTTTTCTGAACCTCAATTTGCAAATCTATTCAACAACGGGGCGATGTTTCGTTATCCATTGCCTGGTGGAAACCAGAAGTATAGATAATTGAATCGAATTTGACGTTTAAAAAACTTGTGCGTATTCTTTTCAGCACTTTGCAGGCGTTTGCCAGCTTTATCAACAGATATTTTCACAGCGAAGTAGTAAACGAGGAGAACGTAAAGCTCTATCAAATCTGTTATTTTGCTTTTACTTACTTTAATTTACAGATTTCCCTTGTACCTGGTGTTACAGCCGGATTAGATATGGTAGCAACTTCGATTTGCGATCCTCATGGTGTGTGTATATACGTAAATGGAATTCTGAAATGGTGCATTTATTAGCTCAATTAAAACCAAACTATGGATCCATTCAATTTTACCAATTGGAACAATTGCATATGCATTATTTTCAATTATAATCTTTTGTGTGCATTATGAAATTATTTAATAAATAACGCTATACTGGCACAAAACAGCTAAAAGTCGCTGCTTAATAGGCATTTCTACCAGTTTTCATGTAGTCCAAAACTTGTCATCTTACCTTTTATGATATCATTTAATTATAGAATAAGCAAAATTTGGGTCACTATTATCAAAATGATAATCTGTAGATCAATCTTATGCCTTTCAGATGTGATTCTGTGTCCAGTGCCCTACTATTTGCGAATCCACGCTGACTTCGGAGAGAGAGCGCAAGTGGGCGTCATTCCTGTGTCAATACTAGATCGGGTTTGCCAATTTGGAACTGCTTTGCTTTGACAATGTAATACCAGTTGAAGGGCTGGCTGCTTTTGTAGGAAAATGATGGACAGTTCAAACTGACTGTGGATTCTATTGCAGAAGCATACGAAAACGCAACAGCAAAGGTTGCATCTAATTTTTCCTCGAATTTTATGTTTATGTGTCTTTTTTGCCTTGTATCAGAGCACTATTTTCAAATTTACACTGTGAATTTCATAATTATTAGTATTAAATTAACGTACCGAGGGCTGTTTTGATCGGTCCTATTCGTCGAACCTTAAATACCGCTATACTTAAAAATCTATGCTATACAAAACAATTGGTAGAACCATGTTTGTCGGCTTGTTTATCATCGATAGATTATCATCAATCATTATCATAATCATAGAACTAAGATAAAAACCGACAAATTTGCAGGGTCTACATGTACGTGCTGTTTTACTGGTGAACCCTCATAATCCAGTGGGATCTGTCACCCCACCTGAGACCATTCTCAACATTCTGCACTATGCTGCCAGGTGCGATGTTGTTCCCGGGAAGTATTTTCTTCAGGATTTCTTACTGCTGTTGTATCTTTTTTTAGCAAAAATCTGACTGTACTGTTCAATGAGATCTATGCATTTTCCACATTTGATCCAAAATGCAGCTTCGAAAGCGTGTTGAGCTATTTCTACAAAGTACCTGATCCACAAAGAATCATTTGGATATGGGGATTGAGCAAGGTGCACTACACCAGCTGCTGGTAGTTGAGCGATGAAATTTTTAAAGTTGATTCGATTTCAGGATTTCTGCATTCCCGGTGCTCGATTGGCAATTGCGTTTAGCCAAAATCGTCAGATTATAAGTTATATTCGTCGACTGCATTTTTTGCAACCAACTTCAGCGGCAATGGAACTCGGCATTTGCAAATTAGTTTCTGATTATGGTACTGCCTTGTCTATATTTGATTAGACAATTTCTCGACAGACATGATAAGGGGGCGTGCAAAAATTACGTAATAGTATTTTTGCCTATTTTCGGACGGGAACTAGTACCAACTTGCGCACAACCGATTTGCGCACATGGATCGCGGGCACACCAACTTGCGCACAACCGATTAGCGCACAATTTTTTTACTGCAGCACAATTACAACAACAGTAATTGCATAACAGTTACATTATTTAGCACAATTTACACAACAATTTAAAACAATTATCATAGTACAAGAAACATGACATTTTATAGCTGGTTGCGCTTCGGCTGTGCGTAAAGTTCCTCTTAGAAAAGCCAAACGCTGGACAAACCCATTTGGCCGCTCGGCCAGTCTGCGAATTTTGCCATTTAATGAAGTCAGCAACCCCCTCCCCCCGTAATCATTAGAAATCTTTTGGCGAACCCCCTCCCCCTCATGTCATTTGCACGCCCCTAATCAATGTTGCTGTCATCTTTGTCTTCACCATTGATGCATACTTGTACTTGGGGGGGTTTGGGGGGGTTACCCCCCTGCTGGAAAGGCCAACCCCCCTCACCCCCCCCCGAGACAGGTTAAGGGACCCCTCCCCCTGACCAAAAAATACAAGTCGTGGTAGTGGCTCCAGTATTAACAAACTGGGTCAGAAATCACTAATTTTTAGCCTAAAATTCACTTGAAAAGCCTTTGGAAACCGAATTTGGCGTTTCCACTGCTGATATTGAAGAAAAATCGGTGTTTTTGGAAGCTCTTTTTGTCATTTTTTGCTTGTTTTTAGCTTTAAAACGCTATTTGGCAGCTTAAAATAGCGATTTTTAGCGTCCTTTTTGAAAAAAACGTGCTAAAAACGCATTTCTAGGCGTTTTGGAGCTTTTTGAAATTTGGGACCCCCCACCTGGGCGAAACCCCCCCCTCGACCCCCCACCTGAGGAAACCCCCCCCTACCCCCCTCCCCCCAGGTCGGCCCGGAGCTGTTACATGTATGCATTGATGTTATTATTGTTATCGTTGTTTTGTTATTGTTATTGTTATACTGTTATTGTTATCGTTATAGTTATTATTAGTCCCCTGTTACACACCGATTTTAGAACTATCGGAAAAACAAGACGTTTTCCGATAGCTATCGGAAACAAATTACTGATAGTTTTCGTCTGCCGCTATCTCTATACACATGTTGTTCTTTTGGAAAAATTTTCCGATACCCAAAACTATCGGATAAAGTTATCGGAAACGCCCAAAACCAAAACTATCGGCAAGCTACTAAAGTAGCAGGTGAGTTGCAAGGGGTTAATATTATCGTTGTTATTACTGTCATTGTGATTGCCATTGTTATTCTTGTGTCGTCATTGTTGTTGAGATCATTATGATCGGGTGTTCAGCCATCTGAATGGAGACCAATTTCAGAATGGGTCGACAGCTTCCTCAAAACCAATCAAAGTCGTCTTCGAACTGCTTTTGAGCTAACAAGCAAGAGACTGACTGAGTTTGGCATTGCTCACACTAGAACCAGTGCTGGATTTTTTGTAATGCTTGACTTGAGAAAGGTGCCTTTTTACTGAACGAAACATCTGCACTGCATCTTCTTGCAATACAGAAGAAGAGATTTGTTCTGCTAAACTAACAGTATAAAAAAAATAACAAAACAACGATAACAATAATAACATCAATGCATACATGTAACAGCTCCGGGCCGACCCTGGGGGGAGAGGGGTAGGGGGTTTTCCTCGGTAGGGGGGGGGTCGAGGGGGGGGTTCGCGCAGGTGGGGGTCCCAAAATTTCAAAAACTCCAAAACGCCTAAAATGCGTTTTTAGCACGTTTTCACAAAGCGGACACTACCGAAAATCGCTATTTTAAGCTGCCAAATAGCGTTTAAAGCTAAAAACAAGCAAAAAATGACAAAGAGCTTCCAAAAACATGATTTTTCAATATCAAATACAGGGAGTGGAAACACCAAATTCGGTTTCAAAGGCTTTTCAAGTGAATTTTAGGCTAAAAATTAGTGATTTCTGACCCAGTTTGTTAATACTGGAGCCACTACCAGACTTGTATTTATAGTTGAGGAGGAGGGGTCCTAACCTGTCTCGGGGGGGGGGGGGTGAGGGGGGGGGTTGGCCTTTCCAGCAGGGGGAGTAACCCCCCAAACCCCCCTAGTACATGTAGCATCAAGTAAACAAATACACAACGATATAGGCGTGCAAATGACATGAGGAGGGGTCGCCAAAAGATTCTAATGATACGAGGGGGTTGCTGACTCATAAATGCAAAATCGCAGACTGGCCGAGCGGCAAAATGGGTTTGTCCAGCGTTTGGCTTTTCTAAAGAGCTTTACGCACTGCGAAGCGCAACCAGCTATAAAATGTCATGTTCTTGTACTATATAATTGTTTTAAATTGTTGTGTAAATTGTGCTAAATAATGTAACTGTTATGCAATTACTGTTGTTGTAATTGTGCTGCAGTAAAAAAAATTGCGCTAATCGGTTGTGCGCAAGTTGGTGTGCCACGCGATCCATGTGCGCAAATCGGTTGTGCGCAAGTTGGTACTAGTCCCGTCCGAAAATAGCAAAAATACTATTACGTAATTTTTGCACGCCCCATATCATGTCTGTCGAGAAATTGTCTAATCAAATATAACAAGCATACCATAATCAAAACTAATTTGCAAATGCCGAGTCCATTGCCGCTGAAGTTGTTGCAAAAAATGCAGTCGACGAATATAACTTATAATCTACGATTTTGCTAAACGCAATTGCCAATCGAGCACCGGGAATGAAATCCTGAAATCGAATCAACTTTAAAAATTTCATCGCTCAACTACCACACTGTGTATGCACCTTGCTCAATCCCCATATCCAAATATCTTTGTATCAGTACTTTGTAAAATACTCAACACGCTTTCGAAGCTGCATTTTGATCAAATGTGGAAAATGCATAGATCTATTGAGACAGAAGTCAGATTTTGCTAAAAAAAATACAACAACAGTAAGAAATCCTGAAGAAAAATACTTCCCGGAACAACATCACACCAGCATAGTGCGAGAATGTTGAGAATGGTCTCAGGTGGGGTGATGATCCCACTGGATTATGAGGGTTCAGAGTAAACAGCACGTACATATAGAGCCTGCAAATTTGTCCGGGTTTTATCATAGTTCTATGATTATGATAATGATTGATGATAATCTATCGATGATAAACAAACGGCGACAAACATGGTTCTACCAATTGTTTTGTATAGCATTTTAGATTTTTGAAGTATAGCAGTATTTGGGTTCGACGAATAGGACCGATCAAAACAGCCCTCGGACTTAATTTAATACTAATAATTATGAAATTCACAGTGTAAATTTGAAAATAGTGTCTGATACAAGGCAAAAAAGACACATAAACGTAAAATTCGAGGAAGAATTAGATACAACCTTTGCTTTCGTTTTCGTATGCTTCTGCAATAGAATCCAAGTCAGTTTTGAACTGTCCATCATTTTCCTACAAAAGCAGCCAGCCCTTCAACTGGTATTACATTGTCAAAGCAAAGCAGTTCCAAATTGGCAAACCCGATCTAGTGTTGAACTGGAATGACGCCCACTTGCGCTCTCTCTCCGAAGTCAGCGTGGATTCGCAAATAGTAGGGCACTGGAAAGAATCACATCTGAAAGGCATAAGATTGATCTACAAGATTATCATTTTGATAATAGTGACCCAAATTTTAGCTTATTCTATAATTAAATGATATCATAAAAGGTAAGATGACAAGTTTTGGACTACATGAAAACTGGTAGAAATGCCCTATTAAGCAGCGACTTTTAGCTGTTTTGTGCCAGTATAGCGTTATTTATTAAATAATTTCATAATAAAATTATAATTGAAAATAATGCATATGCAATTGTTACCAATTGGTAAAATTGAATGGATCCATAGTTTGGTTTAAGTGAGCTAATAAATGCACCATTTCAGAATTCCATTTACGTATATACACACACCATGAGGATCGCATATCGAAGTTGCTACCATATCTAATCCGGCCTGTAACACCAGGTACAAGGGAAATCTGTAAATTAAAGTAAGTAAAAGCAAAATAACAGATTTGATAGAGCTTTACGTTCTCCTCGTTTACTACTTCGCTGTGAAAATATCTGTTGATAAAGCTGGCAAACGCCTGCAAAGTGCTGAAAAAGAATACGCACAAGTTTTTTAAACGTCAAAATTCGATTCAATTATCTATACTTCTGGTTTCCACCAGGCAATGGATAACGAAACATCGCCCCGTTGTTGAATAGATTTACAAATTGAGGTTCAGAAAACTAAAATTTATGCCATTATCAGGTTTACGGTTCTCTAAAGCTAAACTACTGTATATGTGAAATTGAAAGATATATACTCCGTGCTGCAATTTCTCTCACAGTCACGGTTTGTTTTCCTACCTGAGGCAACCGCTCTACTCTCTCGTTACACTGGTTGCCGAGATCGAGTTAATTACTACGGGCAAACCAGAGCCGTTAACTAGATGAACAAAGAAAAGAATGACAGTAAGAACACCGAAACAGATATCATTCAGCATTTAAATAACCTTCTCCATCAAAAGATCGCAGGACGGAATTCGGAAACGTCTGCTGTTGAGCGTGTTAATCACGCCCTGAAAAGTCAGCCACTAGTAGTTTAAATCTGCGGACCAGGGCTGTTTGTTTTCCGGGAAAAAACTCAAGCCGGTTTTTTTTTCGGTTTTTTTCTCCTGTTTTTTTCGGTTTTTTTCCAAAAGTTATTTTCCGAAATGACAGAAAAAAATTTTTAACAATCGCTTTTTATTGCAGAATTCAACGAAATAGCGAGTAGATCTTATTACAAAATGCACTAATTTCATGTTTTAGAAGTAGTAATTTGATTTTAAAACACAAAAATACAATAATAAAAGTTGCCTGAAAATGTGAATTTTTCAATATTTTTTATGCGAAAAACAGCTAAAGTTATGCCGTAGAAATGCTTGTAGCTACACCAATAACGTAAATTCAAAGCTTTGGAAGCGGTGACCAAAGTTCTGTGCCTATTTCCTTCAAAAACTTACTTGAGTTTTTTCCGCATTTTGTTCCGAGCCCTAGGAAAAAATAGGTTTTTTTTTTCTGAAAAAACGAAAAATGAGAAAAACCGACCCGTAGCCCTGGTGGGACTAACGCCGTGCGACTTTCAAAACCGGTACCGATGGTTTCAATAAATGCGAAAATATGAGCCAAAAATAAAAAAGAGAACTAACTGAAAGAAAGAGAATGAAAGAAAAGAAAGAAATGAATATTAATTAATTATTTTCAATGAGACTCTTCTTTTAATTATCTACCCTAGGTATCTTTTATTTGGAAAACGATTCACTCTATACCTAATCTCTTACCTATTTTTTAAACCCCCCCACACACCCTATACAATACTATCCTACAACCCCCTCCATACATACTCACCTACAATTTAAAATTTCTCCATAAATACAAACTCTTACATAAACTCTAATAATAATTATAATTCAATTTAAAACTACTACTTTAACCCATTCCCCCTACCACCTAACTCCCAAAATACCAATTTCCCTAACATGTACTACTTATATATTCATCTTCCTCCTATTATTCACTATTTCAGTTACGTGTATGTTATGTTATGTATGTTATTATGTTATTTATTTATATTGGTGTGTGTATGTGTGTGTGTTTGTGTTTGTGTTTGTGTGTGTGTGTGTGTATGTGTTTGTGTATGTGTCTGTGTTTGTGTTTGTGTTTGTGTATGTGTATGTGTATGTGTATGTGTATGTGTATGTGTATGTGTATGTGTATGTGTATGTGTATGTGTATGTGTATGTGTTAGTGTTGTTATGACTACTAGTCAAAGTGAAAGTCATAGTTAATACTTTTGTGATATGACAGTCAAACAGACAGGTAGTCAAAGTCAAAGTTTGACTACCTTCGTTACCATAAATATGTAGTCAAACGAAGACCAGGTAGTCAAACCGTTTGACTATGACTACGTTTTGTTTAAGAAGCAAGCTTTTCAAGCGTATTTTAACTAGTGTTGTTACAATACCAAAAATTCCGTTTGACTATGACTATGACTACCACTCGTTTGACTACAATACCAAGGTAGTCAAATTTGACTATATTGTAGTCAAACCGTTTGACTACCATGGCCACAGGTTTGACTACTTTGACTACTTTTTGAGACATAGCAAAGTTGACGTTTTCAGCAAATTGTAAGCTTCAGTCACCAAGTGTCAGTAAAAAATGACTTTGACTGAGCGCACAAAGTGTTTACTTTGAAATAAACAGTATAGTTAACTGATAAAAATTAACCTAGAATTGTTTAATTTTCAAAAATTTCAATGTAAAAAGCATCTTTCGGAAAGATAGCGCAAAAATAGGCAAATACCCGGTTTAGTTTGGTGTAAAATCAAAGTAGTTTTTGATTTTTCTCTTGTTCTTCTTTGCTCCATAAAAGAGGTATTGTACTGTATGTCATAATTTTCACCCTGACCAAACTGTTTAATTTGCCTAGCATCAAGCAGAAATTTGCTTATAAGCCGCTGCTTATAAGAAACTGTAGTCATAGTCAAACGGTTTGACTACCTCGTCTTCGTTTGACTACGTATTTATGGTGACCAAAGTAGTCAAACTTTGACTTTGACTACCTGTCTGTTTGACTGCGATATCACAAAAAGTATTAACTATGACTTTGACTTTGACTATAGTCATAACAACACTAATTTTAACCCTTTTTGCTGTTTACAACAAAAACATTTTACAAACTTGAAACATTTTTAATCACTTTAGAACACCAAACAAAGTTTTCTCTACAATTTTGAAACAATGAAGTGAAGGGTCAGTCAGTGAATCGAATCTCTACTTGATGCAAGTTCTACAGTTCCACCAAATCAGGATTAAAATTATGACGTGCAGTAGAATACACTTTTTAGTTAGAAAAAAGTCAACATTTTTCTAGGCTTCACACACAAACGGCATATTATTCTACTTTACGGCGCGTTTTCCCCCAGCATATTGTTCATGTTTAACAATAAATTTTGAAGAGAAAAGAACGATTCTGTGATACTTTTTAGTGGCTAACAACGGTTTATTTCAGGATAAACGATTTAAGATTTGATTAAGTCACAAGCTTTTCTGACTGACGTTTGGTGACTGAAACACGATAAATCGCTCAAACTGTCAATTTTGCTCTGTCTCAAAAAGTAGTCAAAGTAGTCAAACCGATGCTCATCATAGTCAAATCGTTTGACTAGAATATAGTCAAATTTGACTACTTAGGTATTGTACTCAAACCAGCGGTAGTCATAGTCATAGTCAAACGGATATTTTGGTATTGAAACAACACTAGTATGTGTATGTGTATGTGTATGTGTATGTGTATGTATATGTGTATGTGTATGTGTATGTGTATGTGTATGTGTATGTGTATGTGTATGCGTATGTGTATGTGTATGTGTATGTGTATGTGTATGTGTATGTGTATGTGTATGTGTATGTGTACGTACGTGTACGTGTAAGTGTACGTGTACGTGTACGTGTACGTGTACGTGTACGTGTACGTGTACGTGTACGTGTATGTGTATGTGTATGTGTATGTGTATGTGTATGTGTATGTGTATGCGTATGTGTATGTGTATGCGTATGTGTATGTGTATGTGTATGTGTATGTGTATGTGTATGTGTATGTGTATGTGTATGTGTATGTGTATGTGTATGTGTATGTGTATGTGTACGTACGTGTACGTGTAAGTGTACGTGTACGTGTACGTGTACGTGTACGTGTATGTGTATGTGTATGTGTATGTGTGTGTATTTTTGTGTATTTGTATCGTACGGGAAATGCAAATTTTTGGCCTGATTTTGGGTGAGAAACTGGAAAAATGTCAGCTCTATCTACCATAGTCAACTGTTCGAAAACTAATTAGGATATATTTGAAACTGGGTTACTCAGGGTTATTTTTAGGCTTTGCGAGGTTATCTACTCACGTTTAGTACTGCAAAAACATAAACAGTTTTAAATTCTGTTAAACACACAAAAATACACATTTTGAGTACTATTTGTGTATGGCAATATGTATTGAAATTTTCAATGTGTATATGTATTGTGCAGACACATTGAAAAAACAATGTGTATTTTTGTGTATGGTTAATGCGTATGTGTGTATACACAAACAACAGTATCTCGAGATGGTCCCATAAAGTCCAAAAACGCCTATTTTGCCTTAAAAAGGGAAGAAATTTTTCCATGCGGGTGAGGGGGAGGGGTACGACGGCCGATGGGTATTGGCCGGCTAATGGGCTAGCCCCTCCTCCTTACCATGTATGGGTTTACTGACTCACCGTTTGATTATCAGTGGTCCAGGGATCATCGAGATACGCGCGCAAGTTATCCAATGCCGGATTTGCAAAGGCCAAACCTTCAGTAGCTCGAAAGCTCAAAATTCTGTTCGTTTCTTCCATTATTTAGTCAGATTGTAAAATCACCTTACAGGGTACACTGTATTTATTCTCTTGCGACAAGCAAAACGGCTGGAGAAGGCGTAGGAGATAAGACTTTTATGGTTTTCCGCTGCCTTCTTTCTTTGTTCAAACAATCCAGTCAAAGAAATGTGTCCTACGTACGTTGTAAAATGCGTGCCTTATTAAAACTTTCACTCCACTCCAATGCGTTCAGTTTTTTTCTTTCTGTTTTAATACAGTCAGGCACTTAACGCCGTTTATGGTACCGACACCATATAAGGTGCCGGTACCATATATGTACCGGTACCAAGGGTAGTGGTACCATATATGGTACCGGCACCATATATGGTACCGGCACCATATATGGTACCACCACTCCACTTATTCGAAGAGGTACCATATTTAGTGCCGGTACCATATATGGTACCACCACGCTCGGGGACTGTGGTGGTACCATATATGGTACCGGTACCATATATGGTGCCGGCACCTTATATGGTACCGGCACCATATATGGTACTCCTACCTTCGAGCACTGTGGTGGTACCATATATGGTGCCATTACCGTATATGGTGACGGTACCATATATGGTGCCGGTACCATATATGGTACCACTACCCTCGGTACCGGTACCATATATGGTACCGGCACTTTATATGGTGTCGGTACCATAAACGGCGTTAAGTGCCTGACTGTAATAGTTTTGTGAAGACCTCTCTGCGTTTCCTGCAAAACAAGTCAATTTACCCAATACCAGGCAACTATAATATGTACTGTACGTAGAAAATTTCACACAACCCCACCCAAAACTTGCTTACCGGTACTTGCATTTCGCACTATGCGAATCTTGTTTGGTTAACTTGTGTCTAACTTTCGTTTAATAATCGCAAATGCATCAGGATTGATAACGATTTTTTGAAAAAATCTAGTGTCAAATTGCACAAAATTTTGTAGTTTTTGGCGATGTACTTTCCGATACGCTAACATACTTGTACTAGGGGGTGTGCGGGGTTACCCCCTAGCTGAAAAGGCCAACCCCCCTCACCACCCGTGAGTGGTTACGGGACCCCCCCCCCCCCCCGACCCAAAAATACAAGTACTAGTAGTGGCTCCCAGTACTAACAAACTGGCTGAGAAATCACTAATTTTTAGCCAACAATTCGCTTGAAAAGCCTTTGGAAACCGAATTTGGCGTTTCCACTGCTAATATTGAAGAGAAATTAGGGTTTTTTTTGTATGCCCTTTTTGTCATTTTTTCCTTGTTTTTAGCTCTAAAACGCTATTTAGCAGCTAAAAATAACGATTTTTAGCGTCCTTACTGAAAAAAGCGTGCTAAAAACACATTTCCAGGCGTTTTAGATGTTTTTGAAATTTTGGACCCCCTTCTAAGCGAAACTCCTCCTCGACCCCACACCTGAGGAAACCCCCCTACCCCCCTACTACTGTTTCCCAGTTAATTAATTTTCTAATTAACTTGCTATTAACTTGCTTGTAACTGTCAGGAATTTTATTTACTAGCTATTTACTTGCTAGACACTGCAATTTCAAATTTAATTTGTTATTAACTTGCTATTTGCTAGAAAATTGCTATCTATTTGCTATCAATTTGCTAGAATTTGCTGCAAATTTTTCGCTCAACCAAATGATGCCTTTTTTTTCAAAAAATTTTCCGATTATAAGATGACCATAGTTATTATAAGATCATGAAAACCATGAAAACCTTTTGAAAAACATGATTCTCTCAACCCACACCATGCTGTTGGTGTGGGTTGAAAGAATCATGGTTTTCAAAAGGGCGTCAAAAGTGACCCATTTGGGCTTTTCTTGTTTGTCTTGTAAGGGAAAACGCCAGTACCGTTTAAAATAAAAAATATACATTGTATCTCAGTTTCAACAAGCTGAACAAGCAACAGGAGAAAGAGAATCACCATGAACTCTACATAAGTTTATCCTAACATGAACACATTCACTTTCATTTCAGTTTTCTATTTGCCGAATCTACTGTCAGCCTAAAGACTGACTTTTGTCCATCCGTACTTGGCTATTAGCTCTACTTTAGCTACAGTATATGCGTAGCGTAACCAACCTTGGGTCCTTGACCAACCTGGCAGCACATCATGGTCCCAGGCCAAGCTGGGAGAGATAGTGATAATGTATGAATATGTCTGAAGCTAGTAAATTCCTAGTAAATTGCTAGCAAATTCCTAGCAAATTTCTCGCTCGCTCAATCTGAAATATACTAGCTATTTATTTGCTAGGCGGCGCTTTGCCAAAATTAACTTGCTAGGAATTTGCTATTTGCTAGCCGATTTCGCCCAAAAATAAATTAACTTGCTATTTGTTATTAACTTGCTGGGAAACAGTACCCCCTACCCCCTACCCCCAGGTCGGCCCGGAGCTGTTACATTCCGCTAACCAAACCAATTCGAGAGGTTTCAACAAATTTTGATTTCAGTAAAATGCGTGAGACGAGACGACTTGCTGTTTCTAAAAGCAGCCTTTTTCAGAAAACACTTTTTTAATTTTTGTACCACAGATTATAAAAATAGCGATTATACATACGGATCTGTTTTATGTTTTCGATGCGACGTACTGCTGCTTCAGTGTTTCTCGACTCTCCTTCTAATCTCAAGTAAACTGCGTGTCAGAGGTCTTCTAATCAAAGTGTTTTGTCGCCTTAAATCGCGGGCTTTGCGTTTGACTAAGTAGCTGGTTACCTAGGCGATGGTAATCCTTCTAGTATAAGCAGGAAATTAATTGCTTATTAAGCGCCGTTCGCTGTCCAGTGTTAGCCAGCTAACCATGCAGATATCTGCTAATCAATCGGACTCTTTTTGTCCAAATGCTCAGTCCAATCTTGTCTTTTATATACTCTCCTTTTTCCTCCTTTCTGGCTCCTTGTTCAGTTTCCTACTCAACCTGCTATTCCTGCGGGCCATTTGGGTGGCTCGCTTACTGCACAGAAACAGCAGAATACTGCTCACTCACATAACCCTCAACGCCGTGCTGGTTACTGTAGTTTTCGCCGCCAGAACCACCACTAACTTCTATTCCGGCCTAGTCGGCTTTAGCGCTGTGTCGACGCGTAGATTAGCATTTTGGGAGGTGCCTACAATGATTTGTTGTTCTTCGCTTGCCCTATCGAACGTTTGGCTGGTGGCGCAGCGAGTTAGAGCCAGTTGTAAGGTAGCTCTAGTGGAAAAGAAGGAAACCGGAAATTTTGTCAGACTGCTCATTGGTTTATCCTGGAGTTTGGCCACTCTGGGCTCTGTCGGTGTCCTTGTTTGGTCATCTGACACTCGAACGCTCTGCTACGGCCACTTCCTGTCGCTTTTTGAACCGCCGGTATGACCTTTGAAGTTTTTACGCTTCACCAAAATGGTACAGAACTATTTCTTAGAGGACATCCATTTACTGTCGAATGTGTGTGGTAATTTGTGTATACACATCCATTCAACAAAACAATGTGTATTTTTGTGTATATTTGTGTCTGTGTATTACTGTTGTTTTACTAGTGGATTTTTATGTTACTACTTACTAAATTTACTAGAAATTCAATTCTGGTAACCTGACTTCACATTAAAAACATGAAGAATGACTATTTGGTAACAACTTGAGCTAAATGTTTTGCAAGACATTCGAAAAGGCAGCTATTTTTGAGACCCAATACGCATTACGCAAAAATATGCAAACTTTTGGCAGAATGCGTAATAATACAGCGTATGAAATTCAAATGCGTATGCGTATACGCATTCTGAAATGAAATACGTACTTTGCGTAATGATATGCGTAATGCATATACGCATGCAACAATAGCACATAACCATACCATACGTAAATGTGCAAATTGTTGGAAAAACTAAAAAATATGTTTCAGGTCTATCTGAGCGCAGTGGTGGTGTTGTTTAGCAGCGAAGTCTGCTGCCTAACGGTCTACGCTGTTCTACTGCGCTATAACCGCACACAACTGGCATTCCAAGCAGTGAACATAGCCCAGAACAATCTACTTAGAAGACTGCAAATCTGGAACAACATAATTCTCTCAGAATCCTTGGTCCCTGCTATCCTACTTCACTTCATATGCTGGCTATTGTTCATTGTCTTTTCCCTACCTGCTTACCTCTACAGCTATCACTTCCCCAATCAGTCAGTAACTGTCAACTTTCAACTAACCAGCATGCTTCCTATTTCTTTCTACGTCTTTCTGCATCCTATCAGTTGTGTTTATAATACGCGCCACCTACGCACTGCAATGCACGAAGCGTTTAGAAAGAGTTGCTGGTGGCTGCTGAACCGATGGCTCGCGCCACGCTATGAAGTGCATGCTCAGTACATTAGAAATAGAGGTGAACTGAGACGAGCTTCGCTGGATTTTCTGACGCGGGGTACGCATTTCAGAAATACTGTTTCACCCGAAACTACGTAACCAGACCAGCAAATACCAGTGATGCTCTACTGTTCTTGTTTGTTACATGTATTTTCCTACAAAACGTCCAAACCGGCTGCTCAAAAAAACGGGAATTTCCTTCTAATTTTAGTTTGAGCAGGCAGACGGATGTTTGGCCGCTTGCTCTCATTTGAAAGAGCGCGCAATGGCTGATCGATTGGCTGCTCACCGGTCAACTATAAGCCACTGAGTGCGGTACTGTAAAGGTTTAAAGTGAGCGAGCCCAAGACATTGCGGTTTTGTCCTGTTTTTCAGTTTTTAATCGTTTTTATGGATTTTACCTCAAATTCGGAACGGAAAGTGTTCAGTTTTGCACCAAGCTCGGCATGCTTCCATGACCATTTTTTAAAGCTGAAAGCTATAGTTGAAGAAGTGGCGTCAAAAGAAACCCAAGTATATGACTGGGTACAAGATCGCTTTCACAAGTACTCCACATCAGCTGAAAGAATGCCTGGAAATGGCCGGCCATGCACTTAACAATCAGACCTCGAATAGTGGTTACTGGAGCCACGCCG
>JASANB010007832.1:0-44706 GCA_030248155.1 Sabatieria punctata | reverse complement strand
TAAATTAAAATAAAATTTCACTATTAAAATTACAGTACAATTCAGTAAACTCGGTAAAACCTTCAACATTCAGAAGTACATGGCGGCCAAAAGTTTGGACGCACCCCCAAAATTTTCAGTTTTCTGTTAATAACACTTGTTCTGTTTGCAGCTTGCGGATGAAGTTGTGTGCTAAGTTTGTGTATCATACCCCTACATAACGTAAAACCATATGGTGTTCAGTCCCCCTCACGTTGCCGTAGTATGAATCAATTTTCGAAGGACCCCAGAAAAATGGGTGGACAAAAGTTTGGACGCACCAATGATTATCTTGATTTTTTGCTTTCCAGATGTTTTGTAGGGAACCTAGCGGCCGTAAATATGTGTTGCTGCTATTTAGTCTTCTTTTTATTGCAATTTAGCGGCAGTTTGGAGGATGGCTCAGTCCAACCAACTTATTCAACCAAAGAGGGTTCTCGTGCTTGAGCTGAGACAGACTGGTCTCTCTAATCTCAGGTAGCCTGACAAGTCGGATGTTCCGGAAATGGGTGTTCGTTCTGCCTTCGTCCTCCTCTCTGAAACCGGTTCAAACGTCAATCGGAAATGGGCCAGTCGACCGAAATCGCATACAACATGGCAGGAATGGGTCCTTGTGACGAGATGTCTAGTTGATCGGCATTAAAACTTCTCATAAGGTAACAGAGCAAATCGAGGCTGCGTGTGGTCAAAGCATCTCTGCATGAAGCCCGCACCGAATTCTACTGCGAAAGGGTTGAGTTGTTGCATCGCAAGGAAAAAACACCTATCAACTTTTGTGACCGCAAAAACGGTTCCTGCGGGCAAAGGCCCACTTACATTGAACCATTGTAGTTTGGTTCCAACGTTTTCTGGAGGGACGAAAAGAAGTGGAATCGGTGCGGAAGCGATGGCCGGCTATATGTCAAGCCGTTTGCGGGAGAGGAATTCCGACCAAACTGTGCAGAGCATTGTAAAGTGGGGAGGCGGTAGCATTATGATGTTGACTTCTTTCCCATTGAAAGGCCCAGGGCCCATTTATTGTATCCATAGGATCATGGCTAAAACCGTCTACACCAACATGTAGGTAGACATCATGCTCTCATATGTAGAACAGAACCTCGGGCTGAATTGGCTGTTTCAGCAGGATAATGACCCCGAACACACGGTGAGGTCAGTCAAACAGTGGTTTGCTAACTACAAAGGCGCAGTTTTGGACCGGCCTGCTCCATCACCTGACCTGAATCCAATCGAAAATTTGTGGAGATATGTCCAGAGAGACGTTATCAGTAAAGCACCCCTAGATCTGTCCGATCTGGAAATTGCCATCACCAAATTTTGGCTTTGTATTCCTCAGTGGGTGTTCCAGAAACTAGTCAACTCTAAGCCCAAGCGCTGTGCAGTTGTGGTCAAGTCTTGTGGCTTCCTAACAAAGTGCTAGTCGCCTAAATACATGTTTCATTCTTGCTTGTTCTTTATTGTTGCTGGTTGCGCCGTTTTTTTTTAAATCAGTTGGTGCGTCCAAACTTTTGTCCACCCATTTTTCTGGGGTCTTTGGAAAATGGATTCATACTACAGCAACGTGAGGGGGACCGAAGACCATATGGATTCAGGTTATGCCGGGCTACTATGCACAAACTTAGCACACAACTTCATCCGCAAACTGCAAAAAGAAAAGGTGTTATTAACGGAAAACTGAAAATTTTGGGGGTGCGTCCAAACTTTTGGCCGCCACTGTATGTTAAAATTTATCTGAAAATCTTTCCTGTGATATAGCTTTTAGCTACTGAAATTTTTAATCGTGTTTTGCGCTTTGGGGCCGTCCATAAACGACGTCGTTCCAAAATCCCGATTTTTCGGACCCCCCTCCCCCCAAAATCGTTTTGCGTCGTTTCTGGGGACCCCCTCTCCCTAGGCGACGTTTTCCGCTTACCCCCCCCCCCGATAAAAGTGCAGTACATGCAGTACTGTCATGTTTTCTTGTTGCCATACTGTACAATGAATTGAATAGATCCCTTCAGCCATTCTGGGAACCTTTTCTGAATGTAGAAATCTTTGACAGAATGTACCTAAATCGAAAATAATACATTCAAAGTTCCCTAAAATTCCGAAAAAAGCGACGTCGTTTTCTGCTAACCCCCTCCCCTCCTGGTGCGTCGTCTATTGTCGCATTTCAGCCGACCCCCCTCCCCCCTCTGGAACGAAATTTTTCAAAATTTTCTCGCCCTGCTTGGGCCGTTGCCCAATCAGGCCTCTTCAGACTACAATACCTCCTGATTTCTCCTAATACTATACTCAGAATCCTTTCTAAAGCGATTTTAAGCTAAATTTTGTCAAAATTTTCTTGCCCTGATTGGGCCAAGGCGCAAAGCTTAACCAGAGATCTAAAAATGTTGTATGTCCTTTGGCAAAACCCTGAGTAACCCAATGAATAAAGGCGAAGACAAATAGGGACACACTCTATGGGTAAATTATGAGAAGCCATACTGTAAGTTGCAAAGATAAACCACCAGAGATGGATGTGCAAGGAAACCGATTACACACCCATGTGATATTTTGAGAGTGGGTTTTTAGCACTTTCTGCAGTTCCATAACCAGAAAATCATAAGATGACTGGACTAATCTGATTTTAGCTGACTTTTGAGACTAAATTGGTAGTCTGGGCGATTTTTCGGCTAAAATACGGATTTTAACTTTTTATGAGCAAATACCTAATACCTGATACCTGTATTTTTGTGAATACCTAACCTACCTATACCTGATACCTGATTGGGTATTTTTGAAATACCTTTACCTGATACCTGATATTAGATACTTTTCCAATACCTGCCCACAATGTAGATTGAACAGTGTTGTCACTGGTTGTGGAAGATTCTTCTTTCTTCCCATCATGAAGCGGTTTGAGATTGGAGCACAGCAGATCGGCTTCTGCTGGCTGCTTGCAGTCTTGCTTGACTGCTTCACTGTCCATCAGTAGCTGAACGTCCACTGCTTGAGCGTTGTCCTGTGGATTCATGACCACAGTCCTTTCGGTTGGCAAGATCACCTTTTCTCCATAGTCTAACAGGCATCCTTCGTGTCCTGTGGCTTCTGGATCCAATTCTTCTTCTTCTGCGAGTTGAACAAGCTCCTTTTTGCCATTTGGGTTTCCCTTTCGGAATTCTTCTTTGATTTGTCCTTTGGTGAACTTGTCCGGGCACAAGCTTGAGTGATGCACCCCTTTCTTCTCGTAGTTGAAGCATTTCTCTGTGATTGTGCACTGGTTGCAGAGGTGATCTTGATTGGAGCAGCCCGAGCAATGTCCTTGGTTCATTCTTTCTTGATGGCTGTTTTCAGCGGCATCCTCTGGGGCTTCCACCACTTCTTCATTGCTTCAAAATTTCTTCCCCAGAATGCTGTCTTTCAAATTCTCCATTTCTGGATCTTCCAGATCGCTGGCTCTTTATTCTTCTCTGTTGTTTTTTTTCTTGGCGATGCTTGGATTCTCAAGAAAGCCATTGTCCACCAATTACCCTTACCCGAACCGTAGACTAAAATCTTTAACCAAAACATTTTTCTTAAAAGCGCCGTATGAACTAGCCGCAACCTGATTTTGAGTAAGACTGTTCCACTGATTAACTACCCGATTTGCAAAGAAATTTGATTTGGCGTTTATACGATTTTTGTTTACTACTAATTTAAAAGAATGACCTCTGGTAATACCCTCCCTATATTTAAAGTATTTGTTACGGTCTAGTTCAACTAGGTTATTTAAAATTTTGTAGCACAATAATAAATCTGCACGGATTCTACATCGCTCCAGGGGTTTCCATTTTAAGAAAAGCAAGCCTGGCAGAGTATGTCAACATAGGTAAATTACAACGCAAAAAGAGTCTATTTGTAAAGTACCGCTGCACTCTTTCAACAGTATCTTTATCTTTGACCAAGTAAGGACTCCAAACCTGGGAACTCGATTCTACTATTGGACGTACATAAGTTTTATAAGCTTTCAGCAAGTTATCAGGAGTTTTGGTACGAAAAATTCGAAAGATCATTGCTGCGGTCCGCATAGCTTTGGCAGCAATATAGTTACAGTGCTGAGAAAACTTTAAATCGCCTACTAACATTACACCTAAATCTCTTATGGTGGGCACTACTTCTAATTGCTGGTCATTGATAGTGTAGAGAGAGTTACCCGGCGGTCGGAAATTAGTTATACGTAGAACTTGACATTTAGACTGCGCCAAGTTCAGTTGCCATTGGTTTGACCACTCAACAACTCTAGTCAAGTCCTCCTGTTGAACTAATTCAATGGTTTCTTGACAATCCAGGAAGGAGATAATGACTCCCGGATCCAATGGATCTAGTCTGTATGTGAGCATGAGTAACCACTCGTTGCTACCGTATAGTGCTGTTTATAGTACCCGGGTACTATATATATATGCAACTTAGGGTTTTGCGAAAATAAGATTGAATCCATTTATAGTACCCGGGTACTATATATGGCACCTACGAAGTCTGCTCTATAAGAAACTAACAATAGTATGTGATGTTCTTTGCCCAAATTACCGAATTGATGTAAAAAAAGGCTTATGTACATACATCAGAACCTCTATGATTGCATTATCTACTGTTTTTCTTCGTACAAACAAGGTTTACCACCAAAAATACTGTATTTTTTGACCGTTTTGTATTTATAACAGCTTATTTCAGAATAAAAATCTGTCTCCATTTATAGTACCCCGGGTACTATAAATAGGGGGGTACTATAAACAGCACTATACGGTACCAGATATTGCGGTGGATCAGGAGCAGAGTTGATTGGTTTGGGAGATGTCCCTTTATTTTGGGATGACAACAAATACCAATTGGGTTTGGGTACTTGTTACGTACGATCAGGTAACAATGGATACACAATTTTGATTTTGGATCCACAATGGCTGGGCTGGGCCCTTAAATAGCTCAAACAGGAAGTTCTAGTACATACAATTGCGCCCTCCTATACAATACGCATAGAAAATTCTAGAACAATAATTGGGCGCGCGCGAATAACATTGTAGTAAAGTGACGTCATCAGACATCATGGCGCCATATACTTATGTACAATAAGGACTACTACTCCCCTCCCTTCCTATATGCTCGTGTCTTTCACGACATCATGTTTGTTTTTGCCTTGTTTCCATGCAATGAAACAACAGTGACATGTGCTACTAAACCTGTCCACAGTTCCTCAGGCCTCACAAAACCTGTTCAAGTGATTTGTTGATGATAACATGTCTTCGCGATCATGCTGCATCTTAGCTGCAGCAGCAGTTATCATTTCTACTTTGTCTTTCCTACCTGTTTGGCTGAACCGTCAAGCGAACAGCAACAACGGTAACAGACAAACTCTTTCCTCCTTAGAACTGCACGCATACATTTTAGTTGTGATCACTGAACGGTTGGTTTGGGAAGATGGCAAATTAATTGGCCATTTGCTGCAACAGAATTCATTTCACACTGCAGCAGAAATAGGAGTGAGAGATGGCTCATTCTCTGAAATAGCGCTAAACCAATGGAAATCGTGCACCATCTACCATTTAATAGATCCATTCGAACCACAGCAAAACTATGCTGACTTGAGCAATGGTCTTCCTGAAGTCTTGGAAACAAGATACATGGCAACAAAGAATAGACTGCAGAAATGGCAAAACAAAACAAAATTCCACAGAATGACCAGTGCAAGTGCAGCTGTTTCGTTCAAAGACTCTTCCTTAGACTTTGTCTAGGTTGATGCTAGACATGACTATTGTTCGGTAATTCAGGACTTGCAACTTTTATGGCCAAACTTGCTTAGAGGGGGAATCATGGCTGGTCACGACTGCACAAAAGCAGCTAAAGGTGATTCGAGAAATGATTACAGGCTTTGTCCTAATGGTACTCATGTTAGCGGCGCTGTCAAACGTTCTGTGAGTGAATTTGCAGAAAAAATGGTAAAACAGTGCACACATGTGGATTGGACAACTGGGTCCTTTTCAAATCCTTGTAATGAATCAGTCTTTAGATATGTATGCAGTAATCAATCATGTGTAGGTACATTCCTTTAATTTACATTTGCGTTTTACTCATTCTCATTTTCGAGGAATTGCTGGAAACCTGATACACTCTCAGTACAAAAAATATTCTGACACTGAAACATCACATAGCTGCCTACGCAGATGATGTGCTCCTGTTCTATGTAAACTCAGATGCAGTGGTCGTCCAAGCAATTTGCTGAGGTTTATCTTGAAACGCTTAAGTCTCATGGAAAAAAGCAGGAATGTTGTTGGACTCTGAAATTGTAAACTTTCTTGCGGACTCACAATTCGAGGCGTTTGCTGTATGTTGAAGATTTCACCAGGGGCTCGAGTGTCCAGAGACAATATCACTCATCTATTCACAAGTCGGTCATCCTTACCATTAGATCACTATTTTGATTACTGAGTTGGATTTGATATCCTATTTTCAATTGGAACACTGGCTATCATACCAAATTACATGCAGAAATTATCCACAGAGGTAATGTATCCACTGAATGATCACAAATTGCTCAGTCTTATAGAAAGAAGAAGGACTAGATTTAGTACATTACAGAAGGAATATGACCGAATGATTTCAATTTTATGTTTAATCAGCAAAATGTGTCCACTTGTCTCTCAAACACTCTACACAGATGCACTAGAACTGCGGTTCAGTGTGTGGCTTTCCATACACATGGTAGACTGGACAACCAACCCGTTTGACAAAAATATCGCACGAATAACGCCTTCTCACATTTTCAGTGAAGCAAAACGTTTGTTTTAGTTGTAGAATCTTTTACAAACAATTACAGTGCTTTTAATTATAAGAATTTTGTTCCAGGTTCATGCACTTTTGTCGAATTCTGTAGATACTTCTCACAGATAAAATCAGAAAGCATCAATGTATTTCAAATTTAACGAAACCAAAGGCTCCACAACTTGGATTGGGCACGATCTCCTGTGCAGTGTGGTTGTTCTGCAGAATCGTCACTCTTCGGTAAGCTTCACGTTCCAGCTTCCAGTTTAAGGAGACTTGCCCAGATTTCTGGATTAGCTTGGACTGCGTGAGCTCTCCTAAGCTGCAAGACCCTATGCTACACCTCTGCATACAATCTATCAATAAGTCCTTTGAACACTTTGAGCTATCCCTGCACACAGACACCTCACCAACAAATCACATGGTGCATTTGGTGACAGAAATCTGTGGTATGCGCAAAGTGCAAGAAGGATCAACAGCCATAAAGTCAAGCCTAATTTTTTGGGCACAGCCAGTACACTGGCATGTGATTGTGGATTCATAGGCTCGCACTGTAGTTCCGGACACGCTATGTAAATACCAAACATGGAAGAACTTTTCTTTCGCACCGCACGATCCCTGGTTTGCAGTCAAGGAGTTTGACGATCTGCATCCTCCTTGTTCGACAATCAGACTATTTCTGCCTTACATTCTTGATGCTTATACAGCTATCTATGTCGATTGAGACACCTTGTTTTTGGGCAATCCATTCAAACTGTGGAATAAGCTTATCTTTTTCAATCCCAGCCAGATACTTGGTCTAGGAGAAACACACGATGTGGTTTACTATCCAGAGAAGTCGCATTATCATCCCATTGCTGAGCTCACAGGATACAATTGTGGCGTTATGTTGCTTAACCTGGTGAGAATGAGGCAGTTGAAATGGAAGGAACGTGTGAAAGCCACTTTGTCCATATATGATTATCTGATTGGAAAACAGTCACTGCACACATGCATCCATGATGGAGACATTGTGAATATAATTATTGTTAATTCGCCTGCGATTGTGTTTGAATTCAGTTGTGTCTTCAGTTACTTGGCTAAATACTGCTACAGTGAGAGCTGGATCAATAGAGGTGTATGCCGAGACACTGCCAAACAAGGGCTGGCTGTCTATCATGGCACTGGCAGCAGGTTTCATAACAAAAGAAATACAGTTGCACATACTCTGTACAGACATTTCTATCCATACTCACTAAACCAATATGTTTTTGAGTTTTCGATTGAGCCTTTGAGGAAAGCTCTGACGCAAATAAAGTCACGTGATGATATATTTCCGATAGCTTACTTTGGTTACTAAGTTGAGTCGATCTGGGTTGTTTCGAATGGGTAGAATTAAAATTTAATGAATTATTCTGTTGTTGCAGTGAAATGGATATCAGTATTTCTCATCTTGTATCGCTCTCAACAGTTGCAGTTCAGTTATTTATACTGCACAACTGGTATCAGTTCATTGTTGTTAAATTTAACCTCATACCATCTGGAGAACGAACCAAACAGGCATACCATATATACCACGGCTATTACTGGCACATAGGATCCAGCCATAGCTGCAAAGTCAACGTAAGAATGACCGCATATGTAAATTTTCTGAGAATAAGACGTAGTCGATTGTATGCGGAAGTCAGGTGCGGATCTGAAATTCTACTGACACATGTGCAAGTAGACAACATTCAGTGGTGTCCATTTCTCAATGATCCAGCATGTACATGGCATGCCATAAAGCTGAGACTCAGTGCCTGCTGATCTTCTAAACCTACACTCAATCTATGGGCCAGACTATCTAACAAACAATTTTCAATACCTACTATCACATTGCCTGAGACAAATCAACAGTATACTCTGATTGTTTGCGTGATTCCTGCCTACCTGCATTGTGATTGGGTGCAGTTACTGCAATTTCTGGAAGTCTGGAGGCTACAAAATACCAATAAGATTGTTTTCTATGTAAGTGAGACTATCAAGTCCATACTGGATATACTGAAGGTATGTGAAGCGGATGAACTTGTAACTCTGGAGGAAAATCCGAGTCTGAAAACTAGTGTGGGCTGGGGCCCTCACAGAGATGGTCATTACCTCGGAATAGATTACTGTTTGTTGAAGAATAGGTTCAAAGCTAAGTTAGCTGCCTTGGTAGACACCAACGAATTTATCTTACCGACTGACAAACTGTTGACATTGTGAGCTTACGCAGAATCCAAACTGCTGCAAAACAGCCACGTCCCTGCATTCAATTTTCAGCACAGAGCAGCATTCTATGCAGAGTCCTACAACTGGCCATCAGAATTAGCACTAGCAGATCTTGACTTCAGCTGGATGAGCAATAAGCAAATTTTGGCAGATGCAGATCAAGGTGCAAAGCCGGTTAGGGTTCCACAGTGGAAAGTTGATAGTACAACCAGACAAAGTGGAAACAGTTAGACTGAACAGTCTCTTGAGCAACATTGAGAACTATCGAAAGTTCACCGTTTCTCTTGAAGAAGCTGCGGTCTATCACTTGCACCGAAAACACCAGAAATTGGATAAATTAAAATTGACTAAGCTTCCAAATCTGTCTAACTCTACCAGCATTATGAGGGAACACGTTTATGCTATTATGGAGAAAGTTCATCAGAACGCCTTGATAATTGACACTGGCAAATCTTCTTACGATGGTGTAGAGAACTGTGTCCATTATTGGAGCATAGTGAAGCATACTTCATTCTAGTATGGAGCCGTGGAATGTTTGCCAGCGTTTCTTTAGAAAGTCTGGCTTAGAGTGGCAGTTTCTGCCATGGAATGAGTTGCAAAGCTGTGTCGTGATAGAATAAGGTTCTAATAAAAATGCTCTATTGCAGGCAAATCTACAACATGCATTGGGTCAATGAACATAGTTTATCTGCTTTCCAGACAATTCATGACTTATTCTAAGCTATTATTGACTGTATCAACCGAGAAGCTGCAGCTATGTCTTCTGGCTACATTTATTACTTGGTGCATACTTGGTTCTGGATTAACCAACATTGAAACTTTGACCATGGTAAAGCGGCAGCAAAAAATCTTTTCAGCAAACAACAGCATATTTCTCTACAGATCTTATCTGGTGTTAAAGCCACGATTGTCCCTGACTCTTCTGCTATTTTCTGGCTGTGCACGGAACGCAGCGCATATTTACTAATTGGCTTGGAGAAAAGTACTCAACGCCTCAAACCTACCTCAATCACAAATCTCAGACTCGATACATGTCCCAGTACTAGATCGCGCAGCTGCTTCTACCATCCATATTTGGTCAGGTATGAGTGAGAATAAATGTAGCCAGAAGACATAGCTGCAGCTCGGTGGGCGTATTTAAGGATAAACTAACAATTAGTAATCGAGGATTGCGGTTTGCGTAAGTGCACTGCCAGCAAACCGCTTTGCACTGGAGCCTCTGACTTTGTCCTGGTCGCCAATTTTGAACATTCTTCTTACTAACAAGTTCGTGTGCAATAAACTTTACTTTAACTTTACTTTACTGCAGCTTCTCGGTTGATACAGTCAATAATAGCTTAGAATAAGTCATGAGTTAGTAACTCATACCTGACCAAATATGGATGGTAGAAGCAGCTGCGCGATCTAGTATTGGGACATGTATCGAGTCTGAGATTTGTGATTGAGGTAGGTTTGAGGCGTTGAGTACTTTTCTCCAAGCCAATTAGTAAATATGCGCTGCGTTCTGTGCACAGCCAGAAAATAGCAGAAGAGTCAGGGACAATCGTGGCTTTAACACCAGATAAGATCTGTAGAGAAATATGCTGTTGTTTGCTGAAAAGATTTTTTGCTGCCGCTTTACCATGGTCAAAGTTTCAATGTTGGTTAATCCAGAACCAAGTATGCACCAAGTAATAAATGTAGCCAGAAGACATAGCTGCAGCTTCTGGGTTGATACAGTCAATAATAGCTTAGAATAAGTCATGAATTGTCTGGAAAGCAGATAAACTATGTTCATTGACCCAATGCATGTTGTAGATTTGCCTGCAATAGAGCATTTTTATTAGAACCTTATTCTATCACGACACAGCTTTGCGACTCATTCCATGGCAGAAACTGCCACTCTAAGCCAGACTTTCTAAAGAAACGCTGGCAAACATTCCACGGCTCCATACTAGAATGAAGTATGCTTCACTATGCTCCAATAATGGACACAGTTCTCTACACCATCGTAAGAAGATTTGCCAGTGTCAATTATCGAGGCGTTCTGATGAACTTTCTCCATAATAGCATAAACGTGTTCCCTCATAATGCTGGTAGAGTTAGACAGATTTGGAAGCTTAGTCAATTTTAATTTATCCAATTTCTGGTGTTTTCGGTGCAAGTGATAGACCGCAACTTCTTCAAGAGAAACGGTGAACTTTCGATAGTTCTCAATGTTGCTCAAGAGACTGTTCAGTCTAACTGTTTCCACTTTGTCTGGTTGTACTATCAACTTTCCACTGTGGAACCCTAACCGGCTTTGCACCTTGATCTGCATCTGCCAAAATTTGCTTATTGCTCATCCAGCTGAAGTCAAGATCTGCTAGTGCTAATTCTGATGGCCAGTTGTAGGACTCTGCATAGAATGCTGCTCTGTGCTGAAACTTGAATGCAGGGACGTGGCTGTTTTGCAGCAGTTTGGATTCTGTGTAAGTTCACGACGTCAACAGTTTGTCAGTCAGTAAGATAAATTCGTTGGTGTCTACCAAGGCAGCTAACTTAGCTTTGAACCTATTCTTCAACAAGCAGTAATCTATTCCGAGGTAATGACCATCTCTGTGACGGCCCCAGCCCACACTAGTTTTCAGACTCGGATTTTCCTCCAGAGTTACAAGTTCATCCGCTTCACATACATTCAGTATATCCAGTATGGACTTGATAGTCTCACTTACATAGAAAACAATCTTATTGGTATTTTGTAGCCTCCAGACTTCCAGAAATTGCAGTAACTGCACCCAATCACAATGCAGGTAGGCAGGAATCACACAAACAATCAGAGTATACTGTTGATTTGTCTCAGGCAATGTGATAGTAGGTATTGAAAATTGTTTGTTAGATAGTCTGGCCCATGGATTGAGTGTAGGTTTAGAAGATCAGCAGGCACTGAGTCTCAGCTTTACGGCATGCCATGTACATGCTGGATCATTGAGAAATGGACACCACTGAATGTTGTCTACTTGCACATGTGTCAGTAGAATTTCAGATCCGCACCTGACTTCCGCATACAATCGACTACGTCTTATTCTCAGAAAATTTACATATGCGGTCATTCTTACGTTGACTTTGCAGCTATGGCTGGATCCTATGTGCCAGTAATAGCCGTGGTATATATGGTATGCCTGTTTGGTTCGTTCTCCAGATGGTATTAGGTTAAATTTAACAACAATGAACTGATACCAGTTGTGCAGTATAAATAACTGAACTGCAACTGTTGAGAGCGATACAAGATGAGAAATACTGATATCCATTTCACTGCAACAACGGAATAATTTATTAAATTTTAATTCTACCCATTCGAAACAACCCAGATCGACTCAACTTAGTAACCAAAGTAAGCTATCGGAAATATATCATCACGTGACTTTATTTGCGTCAGAGCTTTCCTCAAAGGCTCAATCGAAAACTCAAAAACATATTGGTTTAGTGAGTATGGATAGAAATGTCTGTACAGAGTATGTGCAACTGTATTTCTTTTGTTATGAAACCTGCTGCCAGTGCCATGATAGACAGCCAGCCCTTGTTTGGCAGTGTCTCGGCATACACCTCTATTGATCCAGCTCTCACTGTAGCAGTATTTAGCCAAGTAACTGAAGACACAACTGAATTCAAACACAATCGCAGGCGAATTAACAATAATTATATTCACAATGTCTCCATCATGGATGCATGTGTGCAGTGACTGTTTTCCAATCAGATAATCATATATGGACAAAGTGGCTTTCACACGTTCCTTCCATTTCAACTGCCTCATTCTCACCAGGTTAAGCAACATAACGCCACAATTGTATCCTGTGAGCTCAGCAATGGGATGATAATGCGACTTCTCTGGATAGTAAACCACATTGTGTGTTTCTCCTAGACCAAGTATCTGGCTGGGATTGAAAAAGATAAGCTTATTCCACAGTTTGAATGGATTGCCCAAAAACAAGGTGTCTCAATCGACATAGATAGCTGTATAAGTATCAAGAATGTAAGGCAGAAATAGTCTGATTGTCGAACAAGGAGGATGCAGATCGTCAAACTCCTTGACTGCAAACCAGGGATCGTGCGGTGTGAAAGAAAAGTTCTTCCATGTTTGGTATTTACATAGCGTGTCCTGAACTACAGTGCGAGCCTGTGAATCCACAATCACATGCCAGTGTACTGGCTGTGCCCAAAAAATTAGGCTTGACTTTATGGCTGTTGATCCTTCTTGCACTTTGCGCATACCACAGATTTCTGTCACCAAATGCACCATGTGATTTGTTGGTGAGGTGTCTGTGTGCAGGGATAGCTCAAAGTGTTCAAAGGACTTATTGATAGATTGTATGCAGAGGTGTAGCATAGGGTCTTGCAGCTTAGGAGAGCTCACGCAGTCCAAGCTAATCCAGAAATCTGGGCAAGTCTCCTTAAACTGGAAGCTGGAACGTGAAGCTTACCGAAGAGTGACGATTCTGCAGAACAACCACACTGCACAGGAGATCGTGCCCAATCCAAGTTGTGGAGCCTTTGGTTTCGTTAAATTTGAAATACATTCATGCTTTCTGATTTTATCTGTGAGAAGTATCTACAGAATTCGACAAAAGTGCATGAACCTGGAACAAAATTCTTATAATTAAAAGCACTGTAATTGTTTGTAAAAGATTCTACAACTAAAACAAACGTTTTGCTTCACTGAAAATGTGAGAAGGCGTTATTCGTGCGATATTTTTGTCAAACGGGTTGGTTATCCAGTCTACCATGCGTATGGAAGGCCACACACTGAACCGCAGTTCTAGTGCATCTGTGTAGAGTGTTTGAGAGACAAGTGGACAAATTTTGCAGATTAAACATAAAATTGAAACCATTCAGTCATACTCCTTCTGTAATGTACTAAATCTAGTCCTTCTTCTTTCTACAAGACTGAGCAATTTGTGATCATTCAGTGGATACATTACCTCTGTGGATAATTTCTGCATGTAATTTGGTATGATAGCCAGTGTTCCAATTGAAAATAGGATATCAAATCCAACTCAGTAATCAAAATAGTAATCTAATGGCCAGGATGACCGACTTGTGAATAGATGAGTGATATTGTCTCTGGACACTCGAGCCCCTGGTGAAATCTTCAACATACAGCAAACGCCTCGAATTGTGAGTCCGCAAGAAAGTTTACAATTTCAGAGTCCAACAATATCCCTGCTTTTTTCCATGAGACTTAAGCGTTTCAAGATAAACCTCAGCAAATTGCTTGGACGACCACTGCATCTGAGTTTACATAGAACAGGAGCACATCATCTGCATAGGCAGCTATGTGATGTTTCAGTGTCAGCATATTTTTTGCACTGAGAGTGTATCAGGTTTCCAGCAATTCCTCGAAAATGAGAATGAGTAAAACGTAAATGTAAATTAAAGGAATGTACCTACACATGATTGATTACTGCATACATATCTAAAGACTGATTCATTACAAGGATTTGAAAAGGACCCAGTTGTCCAATCCACATGTGTGCACTGTTTTACCATTTTTTCTGCAAATTCACTCACAGAACGTTTGACAGCGCCGCTAACATTAGTACCATTAGGACAAAGCCTGTAATCATTTCTCGAATCACCTTTAGCTGCTTTTGTGTAGTCGTGACCAGCCATGATTCCCCCTCTAAGCAACTTTGGCCATAAAAGTTGCAAGTCCTGAATTACCGAACAATAGTCATGTCTAGCATCAATGTAGACGAAGTCTAAGGAAGAGTCTTTGAACGAAACAGCTGCACTTGCACTGGTCATTCTGTGGAATTTTGTTTTGTTTTGCCATTTCTGTAGTTTATTCTTTGTTGCATGCACTAATGGTGGATTTTTTACTATAAACCGTGGTCGACCGGCCGTTCAGCCGTATGCTCTGCAGTCTACGAAATCATCGTTGGTACTCTCCAAATCAACATCCAGAGGAGGAGCTATCTTGGATCGGTCCATTATTTGTCAAGGTTTGTTTCTACATATATGCATAGATTAATAGGATTTAGACCATAATCGTTTAAGAGCAAAGTCAAAAACCTTCTTATTCTCCATGTGTCTCTATGGCTCCACCAACGCCAAAGAGATGCTATGCTGGAACTGAGTCTGTAAGTCATCGCCTGGTGGTCGCAGTAGCGGAGATTCCCATTTCAACGCTTGCTGAACTTGATTAATTTATAACTTACGCAGATCTACCACTTCCGTTGCCAAGGATTTTTGGGCCCACTTACAGAAAACCTTTGCACCAGTGCTGAGAAACTGAAGGAAGCAGCAGTCGTAAGGGAAAGGAGCATCGAGAGTACGAGAAGTTCTGCTGCCCCTGACCCCTTCAAGAAACTTCCCTCTGGCTGTGATCCCCGCGCCAAACTCCCTGGTGAACGCTCGGCCATTGATGACCGGAAACCCGGCTTTATCGTAAGCTTCTGATTGTCGCGAGCGCAACGTTGGTTTGGGCTTGCCGCCATACATGTAACAGGTCTGGGAGGGGAGGGGGTGGGGGGGGTCGGGCGCCGGCCGGGGGGGTCTGAGCCAAAATTTTGGGAGGGGGTCAGGCACTAAAAAACGCTCAAAAATCGAAAAAATCGCACTTTTCTGGCTATGAATCGCCAAAAATTGCTAATTTGGGCTGAAATACAGCTAAAAAGTGCTGTTTTGCAGGCGATTTTGGCAATTTTTGTGTCTGAAATTGTAAAAAATTGTAAAAATTTTCTATAAAAATTACTTGCAATAAAATAGGAGGGGGGTAGGCGAAATCGTCTCGGGGGGGGGGGCATCCGGGGGGGGTCTGGCCTAAGTCAGGTGGGGGGCAGACCCCCAGACCACCCTGTTACATGTATGCTTGCCGCAGAAAGAAGACACGTGATTCGGATGCTCTAACGGTATAATTTTAGGTGTTGTGCTCTGATTGGCCGTTTGGCCCGTTTTCCGTTCTGCTCCTTGTGTTGAGTGTCAGTTGTCTAGATGAGTTCTGTACTGAGCTGCGGTTAGCGCTCAACTTTGATATTGAATAAAGTAGAGCTATGGAACCGACAATTGGAGGCCATTCAGCGAGGTAGTCTTGTTGTCTCTTTTCCCCTGGTTGTGTCGTTTGCCCTTTGTTGGCCCTTTCCTGCTGTGTCGTCTCGTTGCTCGTTGTTGGCATCTTTGTGTTTCGTTGCTAGTGATGTAACCCGGATCTACAGTGGGAAAATATCGAAATTTTAAAAGCATATTAATATAACTATACATATATGTTTTTCGCCAATCAAACATATAAATAACACATATAGTTATATGTTTTTGAAAATTGAATATGCACATATTTTTAAACATAAAACATATCTCTGCAAAGTATTCCCCATCACAATAGGGAATATATTAATAACGTGGGTTTGTTGGTGTCAGTATCCAAGATGTAAAGAATAGGATATCAACTTTAGCTCCAAACCCCAACTAGCCAACAAACCCACCCCGCGCAAAGGCAATCGCCACGGCACTGCTGAATGCGTCTGAGTCGTGTGCATCTTGTCTTGCGCTTATGGCTTACTAACGCCAGTTGTTTTCTGTTCTACGGATCGATTCTAGGTAAAAATGCCCCCCGCCATGAATCCACTGAATAAGGGTCCCGACCACCCAGATAGCCAAATCTGAGCCTAAGCCAAAGGCTCATGCCGCGGTTGCATTTCGTTTATACATGTTGTATGATAGAATAAATGAACTAAATTTTAGATGTACCTATTGCACCATATTAGTACTGAGTCACAAATCTTTTCCATATTTTCATTATTTTGGACTGAAAGAAAAAGCATTTAGTAGGTAAATAGTATACCGCAAAATTATCTTAAAGATATCAAAAGAATATATGTCAATCTACAGTACAGCCCAAAAAATGTCCACCCCCGTTTTCGAACTTTACTCAAACGATTTGTTCTCAGTCATTTGTTTATCCATTTGGCTCAAATTTTCAGGATTAATTACGAATATAACTGGGTAGATACTGTGCAAGCTTGGTGAGCAAATTCCAACCCGTTCTGATTTTATGATGCAAAAACTAAGAATCCAGATGGTCCACAGAAACTTCAAATTTTTCGCTAATTCAAAGAATATTGGTCTGAAATTTGCAGGAATGATTGATGTTGCCATTGGGCATAACATACTGAGTGGGTAGCCTTATTGAATGAAAGGTGAAAAAGTTTGTCATGTGCAATGGCGTAGCTGGGAATCCAACCCAGCACCTTTGGATTACCAGTCCAGTGCTCTAACCACTAAGCTACACGCCTATGCCAGACTAACACCTTAAACTCAGTATTTGAGAAAGCTAGCCAGTAATGAGGAGCGGGTAGAAGCCACAAGCATAAAACTCAAGCTGAACTAGTGTAGCCAAATTGAATGAAAGGTGAGAACTTAGGCATGTGCAATGGGAATCGAACACACCATCTTTGTATTACCGTCCAGTGCTGCAGCTCAAAGGGCTCTAAAATTGGAGAATTTCAAAAACGTGACAAAATGTCACTTTTCTTCATAAAACTGGTGAAATGATGATTCTGAAAATTTTCGATTTTTCAAAAACACTGTGGGGAACGTTTCTATCATGTGCAATAGAGTTCAAATATCACATCCAAATTCCCAAATCTTGGTCCCATTGGAGCTACACGGCTGCCAACTCAGTATGTTATGCCAATGGCAACATCAATCATTCCTGCAAGTTTCATAATTATAGTCTTTGAAATGCCGAAAAAATTGAAGTTTGCATGGACCACCATAAATCTTAGTTTTTTGGTAATAAAACCGGAACCATTTGGAATTTTCGCACCAAACTACCGCAGTGTCCACCCAGTTAATTAATCCTAGAAAGTTGAGCCAAATCGACAAACAAATGAATGAGAACAAATCTGTTGAGTAAAGTTCGTAAATAGGGGTGGACATTTTTTGGCCCATACCATATTTTAGTGAGGAACAACATAAATATTTTTATCAATATAAAAGATTGGTTGAAAAGGCACAGTTCCTAATTACAGCTTAAGCATCACGGACTCTGTATATGGTAAACAGTCTGTAGACCTCCACACCAAATCGCGTTGAGTGTTTTGCAGGACTCCCTCTCATTAAAGCGACGTTGCTTTATGTTTTTGCCTAAATAAATATGGTTGCTTCTGGGCACTGTTCTAGGCAAGCAGGCAAGTCCATTCATGCTTCTTTGATATGGCCATTGGGACATTGCTCAACTGACTATATTATGCAATCAGTCATACTAATAAATTAGCAATAATTTTGCCTAAAAGTGATAAATTATAAACAAAGCAATAATCATGCTTCTTTTTTAGGTTATGATGTCCTAAGCTCTCAGCTTACCCCCATTTCTTTCTTGTGGAATGATGTCGTTAATATCATTCAGTTTATATTATAAGTATACAAATGTTTCAAGGAATTTCAGGCTATGGCGTTCCACTGAAAATTAAGTAGTGCTCTTTAATATTATCTTTGTCTTTCCGTATTTAACCCATGACAATGAGTTTTTGGGGCAATCCGAGTTTTATTATGTCAAGAATTACTTCTTTTCTAGACATAGAATGCATTTGCTTGCAATGAAAACTATGACCAACTATACAGTATGTAGGTCGATCTTTGCTATTGTATCTTTTAGCAACAGAAAATCACTTGTTCTACTAGATGTAACGTTTGGCCAGGGACATACTGTAATCAACTCTGTGGTATCGCTTTTCCATGGAATTGTTTTGCGCAATCGACCTTCTGTGGCAAGCGTTGTTGTCTGGTTGGTCACGACCCTTATTCAACAGCCATCAATCTAAGCTCTGCAAACTCCAAAATCTAGTTCTTTTATTCGATCATAAAATGTACACTGCCTGCATAAACGAAAAACGGTTGAAGCGAGCTGGCTACCGGGGCATGAGCCTTAGGCTCCCATCTGGGTGGTCGGGACCCTTATTCCATGGCGGGGGGCATTTTGACCTAGAATCGATCCGTAGAACAGAAAACAACTGGCGTTAGTAAGCCATAAGCGCAAGACAAGATGCACACGACTCAGACGCATTCAGCAGTGCCGTGGCGATTGCCTTTGCGCGGGGTGGGTTTGTTGGCTAGTTGGGGTTTGGAGCTAAAGTTGATATCCTATTCTTTACATCTTGGATACTGACACCAACAAACCCACGTTATTAATATATTCCCTATTGTGATGGGGAATACTTTGCAGAGATATCCCTCCCTTTACACGAGACACCATACCCCATGAGTGAGACAGTTTAGGGAAACCCCTAGCTAACTTCAACATACAAGAACGTAACAGCACCAGTACTAAGAAACTTTTTTCTTGTTTCCCTTGACCCCAATTGTATGCATTTCCATGATGGGATAACTTAACAGCACATCTTGTCTAATTTTTATCATGATGCATGATGGTAGGGTACTTCTCACTGAATTACATACTGTCGTTTAAAAATTTTTGTTTAAATTTTATCACGATGGTACTTCTCACTAAATCACATACTGTCGTTTGAAAAGTTAGTTTAAATTTTACCACTATGCTACCTCTCACTGAATTACATACTGTCATTTGAAAATTTTTATCACGATGCTATGTACTTCTCACTGAATCACATACTGTCGTTTGAATTTTCTTTCAATTTTACCACAATGCTACTTCTCGCTGGATTACATACTGTTGTTTGAAAAGTTTTCTTTAAATTTTATCACAATTGTACTTCTGGCTGGATTACATACTGTCGCATAAAAATTTTCTGTCAATTTTACCGCAATGCTACTTCCCCCTGGATTACATACTGTTGTTCGAAAAGTTTTGTTTAAATTTTATCACGATGCTACTTCTCACTGAATCACATACATACTGTCATTTGAAAATTTTGTTTAAATTTTACCACTACACTACTTCTCACTGGATTACATGCCATACATGTAACAGCTCATCCGCCGAAGGGGGAGAGGGTTGGGCACTAAAAAAAGGCTTAAAAATCGAAAAAATCGCAATTTCTTGGCTGAAAATCGTAAAAAATCGCTAATTTGGGCTCAAATACAACTAAAAAGTGCTGTTTTGCAGGCGATTTTGGCAATTTTTGTGTCTGAAATTGTAAAAAATTGCAAAAATTTTGCTCAAAAAATTACTTGCCAGAAAAATCGGAGGGTGGGTCGGCAAAATCACATCGGGGGAGGGGTCCCCCATCCGGGGGGGGTCTGGCCTAAGTCAGGTGGGGGCAGACCCCAAGACTCCCTGCTACATGTAAGTTACATACTGTCATTTGAAAAGTTTTGTTTAAATTTTATCACAATGGTACCTCTAACTGAATCACATACTGCCGTTTGAAAATTTTCAATAAAGTTACAGCCATACATGGGCCAGGGGTAAGGGGGTTTACCCCCTCGCCTGCCCATACCCCCTTCCCCCGACCCCTCCCACAGGGAGACAATTTTCGCTTATTTAAGTATTTAAGGCAATATAGGCGTTTTTTTGCTTAAATACAAAAACCACCCTATCTTCAAACGGCCATAGGTCAAGTTCAGGAGTAGGTGGACAACTCCACCCATTCTTGCATTGAAGGGTATAATAAGCTAATATAACCCTGAAATTTTTAAGATGCCACTCCTTCCCTCATTCCGCAATAAATTCCACCAAAATCGAAAAATTCGATCGAAAATAACTCAAAAACCAAAAAAACCACAGAAAAACTAAAAGCACCATCAGATTCCCCGCAAAATGGCGAATATTTTGATATAAAATATAAGTCCAAAACACCCAAAAAACATGTAAAAAACTCGAAAAACTGCAAAAAAATACAAACTAGGACAATTCCGTCCCGCGAACAAAAACTTTTTCAGGTCCTCAGTTCAAAACCAATGAATGGATTTCCCTGAAAATTTCAGAAAACGTACAACCCAACAGCCTCTACAACTTCGGCAGAAACCAGCCAGATCGGTTCACACACGCTAATGTTACAGCTAGATAAAGTCGGAAAAAATACAAAACCACCCTATGTTCAAACAGCCATAGCTCATGTTCAGGAGTAGGTGGACAACTCCACCAATTCTTGCATTGAAGGCCACAACAACCTAATATAACCCTGAAGTTTTCAAACATACCACTCTGTCCCTCGCTGCTCCATTAGTTGCGCAAAAACCGAAAAATTTCATCGAAAATAACTCAAAAACTAAAAACACTACACAAAAACTAAAAACACCATCAGATTTCCCCCAAAATGGCGAACATTTTGATATAAAACACGAACCCAAAAGACCTAAAGAAGCATGTAAAAAACTCGAAAAACTGCTAAAAAAGTGACCCCGAGGATCACCCCCCCCCTCACAAAAAAATCTTTTTGAAGTCCTAAATCCAAAACGAATGACACGATTTTCCTGAAAATTTCACAAAAGATAGAGCCCAAAAAGTTATATAACTTCTGCAGAAACCAGCCAGATCCGTTCACAAACGCAAAAGTTACAGCTAAAAGAAACACCCAAAAATGACCCCTTTTTGGCACAAAATACGACAAAAATAAAAAACCTGAGCATAATAGAGGAAGCGCATTTTCCGCCCCACCACACGATGTCTAAGAATCTTTATAGACCGAAAATGACCAACAAACCCCCGTGAAACGCAAACGCGCTTCCCCTGATTTGTGTAAAAGTCGCTTATTCACTTATATTTTGTCTTAATTTTCGATAATTCAAACTTGAGATTCTGAATTTACTGTTAAAACGGTTTGCAACGATTTAGATAGCATACTCAGATTCAATAAGTTTAAGTGAAAGTCAGATTTTGGAAAAATTTACTGTCAAACAGCAACCAAAAGTCTTGAAATCATGAATTCCTATAGCAAAAATATGTATATGTTTCCAGAAACATATTGACCTCAAAACATATAAATACAAAACATATTTGACATGCAAACATATTGAGAAACATAAACATATATTTATGTTTTAAAACATATACATATAAAACATATATGTTTCCCACAGTACCCGGATCACGGTATTTCCCGAAGAACCGGGAATTCCCGGTATTTTCACTCCCGCTTTCCAATACCGGTTCACATAATCTAATACCGGGAAATACCGGGAATACCGCAAAATATATTTTATAGCAGTATTGACAGTTTTTTGCAGATACTATGTATTTCAGTAACATCACTGTATACCCAACGTTTTTTTTAGCAGTACCAGCGGCACGCAAAACTTTGAATAAATTTTCAAATGACTGCTTCTTGCTCAATTTAAGCGAACAGCAATGTTTTGCAGCTTTTCCTTTTGTTCCCTCCAAATATTTTTATATTGGTTTAGGCCGTATACTTTATGTTTCTAAGCTTCCAACTTTATAAAGGCCTTCAATTCAGCAAAGCCATTCATTGATTGGATATTCTTACAAAACTATTTTGGTCCAATCGACATCGAGCTGCCTGGTGCCTGCCAAAACAAATCACTAAATCATTCAACATAAATCTGATCTTACAGTTTACTGTAGCTTAGTCCGTTAAGAGAGAAAATTCTTGAGAAGACCGACTAGAAATGGTATGAATAGCTAACCCGGATGTTGAAAACATTTATGTTCTACCAAGCTGCATGCGTTTTGATCGATTTCCCGATATTCCCGGTATTTCCCGGTTTTTCCCGGTATTCTCATTTCCCGGTAATCCCGGTTTCCCCGAATCCCGGTATTCCGCTCCCGGTTGCATCACTATTCGTTGCCCATCGTTCGCATCTATGTGTTTCGTGCCGTCGTTGGTATCTTTATGTCTCGTTGGCCGTTGTTGGCTCCGTTTGGTTGTTTTGCAGCCCATAGTTGGCTTCTGTTTATTTCGCCCCTTATTGCACTCCCTTGTGTTTCCTTATCCCTTCTTATCTTTTCCTGTTATTTGCCCTTTCTGTTTCCTTTCGTTTCCCTGTGTTGTTTGTGTCTGCGCGAACGTGCGTTTGTTTATGCAAATTTCTGATTTCCTTTTTGTCCGTTCACGCCCTTCTGTGTTTTTTGTGTGTCATTGACCTTACGTGCCGATCGTTAAGTCTACGGCATCATAATAAAGTTAAATAAAGGTAAAAATGCTGGCATATACGGCATAGGCCAAGTATTAGCGAGTTAGATCAGAAGCCATATTCGCCAAATGGCGACAGCAGTACAAGATCGGCTTCCGAAAAAGGCAATAAGAAGGTCTGACAAATGTTTGCAAGTGCCTTGAGTGTGTTGGCCAGATGGAGCGTCTGGCGCTTTGTTTTGTCGCAACTTTGAAGGTATCGTGTAGTAGCCATTTGGTGCTGCTGACGTTCATAATTCCAAAGCGCTAGAGAGCTGGAGTGGCCGTGGCGAGGCGCGAGCCTCATTTAGTTTAGTTTAAAGGGTGAGTGAAGAGGAGAGGCCAAAGGGTGAGGCTCAGTTGTAAAGCGCGAGTGACCTGGGTGAGGGTTAAGCGCGAATCTCTATTTGTAAGGGTGAGACTCTAATGGCGAGCCGCGTGGTGAATTAAACGACGGTCCCTAATACAGTCGTGCCTCGTTAATATGGCCTTCGTTAATATGGCACCCTCGATTATATGGCCAATTAGCTGTTGTCCCAATTATTTTACACAGTATATGTACACGTTAATATGGCCCTTGGTTTCTGGCTATGGCCAAGAGTTTCTGTTTCCCAATGTCTCAGTTTACATGCTTAACTGATTGGTTAATATGGCCCTCGTTAATATGACCAAAAAAGCTGCCTGACTTTTTAATATGGTCATCAGGGTAATCCACAATTTCGATTAGAATTTCGTCGTTTTTGTCTTTGTTTTCTGCTAGCCACGTTACTTTTGCTTTTTCTGTTGCACATTCAAGCTTCACATTCAGTTTTAATTTTCCGCACTAACAATGCTTTTCTGCTTGCCGCTTATTATGGCTTCTTGATCTGGTACTGACTTAACGAAACGCCGCAAAATGTCAGAACTCCCTGTTGCCGATAAGAATAAGATTATGAAAATCTGCACTCTAAAGCCGCTATTAAACAAACCAGCATCAACGACTATTTTGGTCGTACAACACCCGCTGAATAGCAATCTATTTGCGCTGATTTGATTTGCATTTCGTTTTATCTGATACATGCAGTAAATGGTTGTTTCTGTTGTAAGCAAAGAATGAGCCAGCTAAAGGTTATCTGTTGATATATACCGGTAAAATTATTATAGACAGGTACAGAATGATGCTACAACTCAGATTTCACAATTTTAAAAAAAATTTTTTCAAGATTTGTTAATATGGCTGATTCGATAATATGGCCAGTTGGGTCGTGTCCCAAAGTGGCCATATTAAGAGCCGGTTTTTCTAGGAATCGACTTTTGCTCCTTAACCTCCGGACAAATCTCAACTTCATCTCTCCGATTTGGCTAAAATTTTGTATTTTGGTATAATTTAACCTAAAAAGATGTTTTATCACCTTCCCGGTCGTTTTTGTGAGACTCAATTTTTCGGCCCAACTTCAGATCTCGGTTTATAACTCTGGAACTAGTGAACGTAGAAACTTGCGGATTGCATATTTACAATCACATGAGCGTTCTCTTTCAAACGATAGCCCACGCGACTGAATTCGAGAGAAAAAAATTTTTTCGAACCCCTTCTGGGCCAAATTTGACCCCCCTAAAAGTGCGACTACCGCTATTTTATTTCATAAAAATGTAGCGCTATTTATTCGCTTTTGATAGCACAAAAAAAATCGAGAAAAAAAATGGGCGTCTAATTGAGTTTTTGGGCCTTGAAAGTTGTCAGGTCGAAAATTTGCCCAATATAAAATTGCCTTGTAAAGAGCATATCTTTGTCAATTTTGCACCGAGTTCAGTGATTTTTTGCACACATATTGCACTGTGTCCCTGGCACATACCGCACAAATTTGACCTTGCTGGCTCTTGCTTGGCGCCAGTCCCAGTCGCTTTTTTTACCTTCACTCAAACGTTCCGTTTTCGGTCAGTTCTTTATCGATTTGACCCAAATTTCAAGCAAAAATTAATACTTCATATTTTCCAAGTTTGGTGCGAAAATTCCAACTTGTATGGGTTTTATGACCCGAAAACTAAGAATCATAGTGGTCCATGCAAATTCTAATTTTTTTCGGTAATTCAAAGAATAGGGCTTTGAAACTTGCAGAAATGATTGGTGTTGCCATTAGGTATACTGTAACTTACTAGGTAGGAAGCACAGCAGCTTAAAACGTACTAAAATTAAAGAATTTCAAAAATATGATAGTTAAGAAATCCGCACCTTCTAGCATCAAAGTATTGAATCAGTTGTAAAAGGACACAGATTTCAGCAGATCGCGCGACAAATGGATGCACCTTATATGTATGTTTTTGAAATGCTTCAATTTTAGTGCCTTTTGAGCTACTCGGCTGCCCACTTAGTATGTTATGCCTAATGGCAAGTTTCAAAGCTCTTTGAATTACCGAAAAAACTAACCCAACAGGCTTTCATGGGGGAAGAAGGGAAGGCTGGCTCCAGTTCAGTTACCAAGGAATCCTATTGTTCCTGATAGATACCAATACGGCCTACACATTTTGGGGTGATTATATTGGTGAGATAGCATCAGTGCAACTGTTTCTTGACGATCTGGACATCTCAAAACCGGATGACATTTGGTATGCATACAAAAGTGCCTACATAGAAAGTACATACCAACAAAAATTCATTTCAGGTCTATCTCATATCTCAATGAATGTTATTCCAGGGCACACGTTTTACAAGACCAAAATTCCAGTCAGTGCGCGAAGTCTAAATGGAATGCGGTTTATACGCACTTGGCGTATTTTAGATAATTAGACTCCTGTCCGTCCTGTTGCACGCTATGTTCAGTAATAAATACATAAATCTGGATTCTGAAATGGTTGTAGGTAGACATGGGCAAGCATTTCGGCTGATGGGGAGGGGTAGAATTTTCGATTCCTGAGGGGGCTGATGGGGGTGGGAGCGCCTGAGGGGGGTTGAGGGGATGTTACAGTAAGTAAAAAAAGTCCGATTTTTAACTAAAATCAAGGTTTTTGCTTATTTTTAGATAAAAATAAATAAGCTATTCTGAGCTAATTTACACCTAATCTAGGCATCTAGGCATGCTTTTGTCATAATTTTCTATACAAAATTTTTCCATAAAGAAAATTGAGAGGGTAGAGGCCGGCTGAAGGGGGGGGTAGGTCAGAGCCAGAGGGGGTCAACCTCCCCTTCAGCCCCATTCCCCCATGTCTAGTTGTAGGTACGTAGTGGTAGCTAGTGACAAGACGGTAAAAAAGACAGTAACAAAGTAGCAACTGTCGAATTATCAGAAAGATACTGCAGTTTATCAGAAAATTCTATTTGCTTTGTAAACTAATGTATCTTGAAGAAATGTGACCAAAAAACGTAGAACTGGCGCCAAGTGAACAGTGCAGTATGTGCCAGGGATATAGCGCAATATGTGTGCAAAAAATCACTGAACTCGGTGCAAAATTGACAAAGATATGCTCTTTACAAGGCAATTTTATATTAGGCAAATTTTCGACCTGACAACTTTCAAGGCCCAAAAACTCAATTAGACGCCCATTTTTTTTTCTCGATTTTTTTGTGCTATCAAAAGCGAATAAATAGCGCTACATTTTTATGAAATAAAATAGCGGTAGTCGCACTTTTAGGGGGGTCAAATTTGGCCCAGAAGGGGTTCGAAAAAAAATTTTTCTCTCGAATTCAGTCGTGTGATTGTAAATATGCAATCCGCAAGTTTCTACGTTCACTAGTTCCAGAGTTATAAACCGAGATCTGAAGTTGGGCCGAAAAATTGAGTCTCACAAAAACGACCGGGAAGTTGATAAAACATCTTTTTAGGTTAAATTATACCAAAATACAAAATTTTAGGCAAATCGGAGAGATGAAGTTGAGATTTGTCCGGGAAGGGTCGACCCTTAGAAAAACCGGCTCTTAACGAGGCACGACTGTACTCACATTTCAAGAATTACCCACTTGCCCCCTATATTGCCAACGAGTCTACCCAATTGGTTTCCTTTTCTGATCAGCTTAATATGCATATAGATGGTATCATTTCGTTGGGGTATCCTGAGGACAGTCTGTCTCCTCTTGGTATCATTGTCTTTGAAAAACTTCCTGGGCGTTTGCGTCTACAGGTTAGCCCTCAGTTACAGACTAACTGTTCGCCCAACAATTTCGACTGTCTTTTGAACTCGAAAAGGTCTGCTGGAACTTCTTCCAAAAGCGGAGTTAACTCTTATTGCAAATTTTGCAGTTTAACCTCAGCGTTCCGCACATCAAAACGTAAGTCAGTGCACCGGTATTTCTGGTCGACAGACTCAAGTAAATTTTGGTTATTTGCTAGCTGGTGTGGTGAATAAATTCTTTTACCATGTACGACAAAACCTCTGCCTCCTTGAGCAGAGTCCTGCTGTTCAAGCAAAGCCACTTTTCTCTGCGCCCTAGTGTAATGGGGAGAACTAGTAGATTTCTTGCTAGTCAAATCTTCCATAACACAGTTGTAATAACTTACTGCCTCTCGCTGTGGAACTTGCCGGTCTTTCGTCGCTCGTCCGTCCGTGCAGCGTCCATTCCGGGTGACACCATGACAGGAGAAGGGCTGAGGAGAGTTTGTGCCGCTTGGCCTAGGGTTCTTCTTGCGCGTTGTGGTTGCGACAAAAAGGCACGACAAAGACCTTCCGCTCAGTTTATTAGCAATAACTACTTGCCAAGGCTAGGCGGCCTCCTAGTTTGCCGATAACTGGATCGGTCACACACATGGAGCAAAATTAACATAATACATGAAATTAGTATAAAGCAGAAATACAAATGGCACATTTGACAACAACGTCTGAGATATACACATTACACACTGAATCTAAGAGCATTCTCAAACCTGCCGAAGTCCCACTGTATGTCAATGAGACTCTACAATTCGCGCGAGCTAGGCGCTAGTTGATAGTGGCGCTGCCGTCAGTTGTATTACTTGTAGTTGCCGCTTGCTCGATGAACTCCAAATTACGCATCTTCTTTCATCTACTCAAACATCCAATCGGACTGCGACAGGCCATCCATTAGAAACACTTGGCTCTGCTGAAGTTACTTTTCGATTTGGTCCTCTCCTAGAACGAAAATTCACAGTTGAAATTGTGAAAAACTTTGACAAACATCCAGTCCTCATTGGAACAGATATTTTGTCACAACTTACCCCAGTCACTCTTGATTTTAACAAACGGTTCCTCTCCTTTGGAACTTGTACATTACCAATGGGAATTCCCTCTTCTAATCTTTCAATTCCAGTAAAGGTTTGTGCAATGGACGATTACTGTCTCCCTCCGCATACACAGACTATTCTCTGTGGCAAACAGGAACCTACTCTTTTTAATGAATATTCAGACTGTCTCTTAATTCCATCTGACAAAATCATGGACTCTACAAAACTACTCATTGCACATGCCGTTGATTTGAACGATGCCCATGTGCGGTTGCAAATTTTAAACCCTACGGCAGATACGATCAAAATCTACAACATACAGTACTACATTGGCACATTCGATTCCGGTAACTACGCGGTGTCATCCACATAGAGCCGCTTCGAAACATTGTGCCGAGCAATTTAGCTGTACTTCTTGTGAAGCCTTACCTACAGTATGTCACTTAGACACTGATCGATCCACGCCTCGCCTAGTGAACAACCTATTCTTACGGTAGCCGAATTTTTGGCTCTGTTTGATTTCTCGGAAACCGTTCTGGAACCAGAGCAACACAAAACACTTTTGAATTTTCTTCTCCAGTATCGACATATTTTTAGTGAACATATGTATGACCTTGGCTCTGTCGATATTTTGCCATTTCGTGTAGAAGTTGATGGAGAACCCGTCCGGCAACGTCCATACAAAACTCCAGCTCACTTGCGTCAGGAAGTCCTACAGCAGATAGAAGACATGCAAACACACGCATAATTAGACCATCCAACAGTCCCTACGCGAGTCCTCTAGTCACTGTGATGAAACCTAATGGTGATGTACATCTCTGTGTAGATTTTCGAAAACTGAACAAATTAGTCAAAATGGACAGGTACATACTACGGAATCCTTCTGATTTGCTACAAACTATTTCTGACTGTAAATACCTAAATTTTGTCCTTCCTGCCCCACACTGGGAACATCAGCGAACCTAACCAAAGGCAAAATATAGACAAAAAATATTCGCTTGAAAAGCGGTACTACTCGTACAAACTTACTTGAATTCCATATGGTGCCTTATAATTCAAACATACAGTATATCCTAACACGTCCATCCGTTTAAGATGCTGTTTTTCTCCATGTCGCTTTTCGTACACTTCTCTGCTACATTCTTTTAGCTTTCAATTTCCTCTACTATATCTTTGTTTGTCCATTTCACTCACGTCCAACTTTTAATTCTGTTACCATTGTATCAAATTCTGTGCGTATATGTGTGTTGTTCTCAATGGCTCTCACGGCCGTACTACTTGCAAAAAACCTTAGCCTGACTGTTTGTCTGATTAGTATGACTGCATTAGTGTGTGCTTTTTAGAAGTACAAGCCAAGGTCGGCTTGATTTTTGAGAAAACGGAGATGTCATGTAAAGTGTGTGCTTTTTACAAAATGGCGTCCCAGCGACGCCTGATGATGCCTGCACGGGAAAGGAGACCAGGCGCTATGAAAGCGGTTGACTGATAATGAAGGAGCAAAATTTAGCACACGGCTAAATCCAAATTCAGCCAATTGCTAGGGATGAAAAAATCTTCTAGCCATATGCACATCGGATACTTAAGAGCGCCTCTAGACAGTCGTCGGTCAGTGTTCCTCGAGTCCCAGCCGCGCTCTCTCCGCCGCAAGCGCCTTCCAGCCGGACCAAGAAGATTGAGTGATCGACGGTAGCCAGCACCGACCCCAGTGAGTAACCACCACTGTCCAGCCTCCGTCGTCAAGCCGCCCCGAAGAAAGGCAGGGCAGGTGAGCGCGCGCCGCTCTTCCTCAGCGCGTAGCTGCATTCCTTCTGTGTGAGATTAGTCTATTGGCATATAGTTCACTCTGCTTCCACTTAGAGTTGCCACGCTTCCCAAATAGCCGGTATTCCATCATGTGTATAAGAATACCATTATATACACGACACAGGTATCTCGAACATTTAACTTCAGGTTCAGGTTCAGGTTCAGGTACATTCACCAGGCTGTATTCAATTGAACTTTTGACTGCTGAGCTACCAGCTTTCAGAAACAAGCATATGACCATCAGATGCAGAATTGCATGTAGATTTCGAATCTGTAATTATCTTGCCCCTCATCCATATTCATTTTCGAGATACGGCCTCTCAAAGTTTAAGACCAGTCAAACAGTGAAAAATCAATATTGGAAAAGCTCGTTAATATGGTTCGATAGCTTATTCGATTCTCTCTAAAATGATGTATTTGCAGTGAAAAATCTATTACCGATGACTGATTTAGAGCTTTTCAATGTCCAGTGGCCCATACGCAAATGGGAAAATAGAAGGCTTCTGGCTGGCCATACTCAATCGAACTTTTGACTGCCGAGCTACCAGCTTTCGGAAACAAACATATGACCGACGCAGAATTGCATGTGGATTTCGAATCTGTAATTATCTTGCCGGTTTTCCATATTCATTTTCGAGATACGGCCTCTCAAATTTAAAAAGCATTCGAAAAAGATACAGATGGAAGTCAATCGTCTTGTACAAACCATCTGATAGAGGGTTCAATTACCTCTTTAATAAGACATATCAGATCAAAATCGGCCCACCCTAAACGGAGTAATGACGTTTTTAAATTATGACCCCATTGGCAAAAATGGTCAAAATAGCCGTTTTTAAAGGGCCGTAATTTTGGTTGTAGGGCAGCTAGAGAAAATCGCAGAGCAAATACGTCCATGACGCCGCGTCGTTGGCTCAGTGGGTAGCTCGCTGCCTCTGAGTCACGCCGGCCCCTGCATCCCTAGCGGTTGTAGTGGTTCATCCTCTCGGCGCGGCAAGTTTCTTGCAGCAAAGAGTTGGTCGTTGGCACAACGCTCCACCCAGGCCACCGAAAACTGGAATCAAAATTCTCTGCATAATTGAACGAGTCTGAATGACGGTGAATACAGTATCTGTGCTTGTCAGACCGTAAATTAATGAAACGCGGTCTATATAAATAGGGAGATCACTACTTGCGCCGATTAGTGTTTTGAGTGTGAACATTTTTGGCCATTTTTTGTTTCAAAAGGGCCACCGTCCTTGGGCTTGTACGAATATTGTTATTTTTATGCTTAATCGATAGCTAATCCTCATATCTACCCATATGCCCGTGGGCAGACATATCTCTCGGAGGACTGGAATGCTACGATTGTTTTAGTAAGGGATGTCGAAATCGCGCATTTTCATTCTTTTTATTTTTTTTAAATTGTTGTTCAAGGATCTCTAAATGTAAATGCGCCGAAATATGCATCTAAGGTAGGCCTACTCACAAAGTAAAATTGGTAGCTATCTTTGAAAAGATGACTGAGAAAACTTCTTTTTTCTATATTTTTTCATAGTGATGATTTTCGTTTAAAAAGGGCCACCGTCCTTGGGCTTGGACGAATATTGTTACGTTTATGCTTAATCGATAGGAAATGGTCATATCTACCCATATGCCTGTGGACAGACATATCTACGGACACGAATGCTACGATTGTTTTAGTAAGTGGGTTCCAGGGGAAATAGGCCGATAATCGATGAAGTAAGGCGATAGGACGAGCGTGTAATCTGAGATAGCATGCAGTAATTGTTGGTTGTGGATGTGCTGGTGCATAAAACAATAATGTACAAGGTCAAAATAGTTGTTCGATACCGGATTTTGGTCATATTTGTTAAAGATTTACAATTTGGGTGCGCACGTGTCAAGTAGAGCCGAGCTCTCTTGAGATTCTTGTATTTCTGTTCGTAACGTGGATTTGACGCTTTCCTGTCAGGACCACGGTGATCCTATAACAAATTAGCATTGTTGCCAGATTGGCGAGAGTTTTTTCTGATTTAAAGGTGGGTGCTGCGCGTACGGACGGAGGGAGGAGAGAGAGTAAAAATGTGTTGTTCTGGTTGTAGTTGAGTGGCATCAAGAGTGGAGAGAGATCGCTCGGGCCGGTTTCCAACCCGGTCATCTTGTTACTTGTCCAATCCGACAAAGTGGTGCATACCGTCAGGAATCGAACAATGGAGAAGATGCCAAGAAACAACAACCAATCGCGTCATAATCGTCCGGCCAGTCGTCACCAACGCTCACCCTCTCCAGACAGAAGGTAGAGTCGAACTTGCACTTTATCTCCCGGGATAGGCCTGGGCATAAGTATCGCACTAAAATCGATTAAAGATGGTAAAGCATTCGCTGCAGCCTCATCGTTCGTCGCATCATACACGCAAAGTTACTCTTCTCCTCGAGAGGGATTCGCTAGCTCAAAAAGTTGACGAAGTGGCCAAGGTTATCGATCAGCTACAGTTCAAGTCATCAACGGATTCAGACGGCTTTAAGGCTGATGAACAGAGCCGTACTCAGTTTCGGGAGGCCCAGAAACAAATTTCTGAGGCAGAGTTGGCGCTGGAGAGCTTACGTGCTGCGCTGCCTGCTTTTCTTCATGTGGACGAAAAGGAAAGCAATGAGGTAGTAATGAAGACCGTCGCTAAGCAAGTTGCCGATGGGGCTTCGCAGCTAGCAGCACTTAGTTGCTTTTTTGACACCGCCGACTCAGACCATTCGCAGGAGTCTGATCAGCGCCTGATTGACTTAGAAAGCTCTCAGGACTCGGTAGTCGGTGAGGATAAGCCTCCAGCGATCGCAGGCAGTGCTCAAAGCGAAATGCTCATTATGTTCCAGTACTTCCAAAAACAGCAAGATCAAGCTGAGAGACGACACAGGGAGCAGCTCGAGTGGATGCAGAAGATGCATGCAGAGCAACTCGCTTCTTCAAACAAGAGTCTTGAGCACATAGTGGGGTATTTTGAAAAATTGACTGCAGATCAGGAGAAAAAACAGGAAGGCCAGATAAAGCGGTGTATGGATGAAATTACGCGTCTAAGCGATAATTTGAGCGCACCCGGTCTGGCCCCTGCCCTGTACCGTCTGCTATACCCCCTAGACCTGTAACCGCAGCGGCTGCAGAGCGCCAAGCTGTGCGACTCCCGAAACTGGAATTGCGTTCGTTTTCCGGCGATATTTTCGACTGGAAAGAATTTTGGGCTAATTTCGAGCCAGCCATTCACAACAATACCGCATTGTCAAACAGTCAGAAGTTTACTTATCTGAAGTCAGTTCTGAAAGACGCAGCAGCGCGTGTAGTCGAAGGTATTCCAATTACGAATGAGCTATACGGGCAAGCAGTTGATTTGCTAAAGAAGCACTATGGCAGCGATTATGAGCTTGTTTCGGCGCATTATCGTGCTCTTCAACGTTTGCAGTTCGGACCCGACACTGCCGAAGCACTGCAAGCATTCTACTTCTCTTGCGAAAAACATTTTCGAGGCTTAGAACAACTGAACAAGCTGTCTGGACCAGAGTGGATGCTAGCAGATACACTAATTGACAAACTGCCTGGCCGATTGCTTAAAGATCTTTCTCCAAAATTAGCTGTGGCCTCCAATCGGTTGACCTGTCTTCGCGAGTTTCTTTTTGAACAACTGCAGTTGGCCAAACTTATTCAGCAGTTCTCTAATAGTGCTTCAATCGGCGCTCAACGGCAAGTGACCAGAGCAGTCCACATAGAGCTTGTTGTAGATTGCACAGCCGAGGAATTCCTAAACACCTTTCGCCGATTTTGCGCCAGGCGTGGCATCCCCAAGCTAGTTGTTTCCGACAATGCGTCTCACTTTAAGCTGGGCAGACTTTCGTTGGCTTTTTTGTGGGATAAACGCTGTTTACAGGAAAGCAAAATTCAGAAATTTCTAAAAGACAAAGGCGTTCACTGGAAATTCCTGCCCTCCCTATCCCCCTGGATGGGGGGTTTCTACGAGCGTCTCATTCAAAGTGTCAAGCGTGCATTAAAACGTGTTTTAGGCGTCAAGCTGGTCTCCTTGTTCGCACTCCAGACTACACTTGTTGAGATCGAAGGGGTGCTAAACGCCCATCCTCTGTTAGCTGTAGGCGATTCGTTGGAGCAGATCAACACGCCGATCCACTTGTTGGGTGGGAGGCCTGAGCTCGTTGTGCCGGAATTGATGAAAGAAGAAGACCCAGACTTCCTTCCCCCCTCAAATTTCACCAAAAAATCCGGGGCTATTTTGGATTACTGGCAAAAGACGCAAAAAACCGTCAATTTCTTTTGGAAATTGTGGCAGTCTAGTTATTTGCTGAATTTGCGAGACGTACACGCACGCAATTTAGCTAAACCTGCACATGGCGCCAGTAGAGAATTGCCGCGCGAGGGTATGGTAGTGCTCCTTAAAGAATCGGCCCCGCGCTCTCAGTGGAAGTTGGGCAGAATTGTCAGACTAGTGCGAGGCACCGATAATGTTTGTCGGTCTGCGCAAGTGCGCACAGCTGCCGGCAAGGTGTTCCACCGGGCAGTAAAGCTACTGGTTCCCATAGAAGGAACAATTGATGGCATTGAAGACTAAATACGTGTACTAACGTACATATGTGTTTTAGAGTTCAGATGGCACGGCGGCGGCGCGCACCGGTGCGTCGGCGCATTCGCAGTCCCTCTCCTCAGTCACATCTAGCGCCTACATGTTCTTACTGCCACCGCAAGGGCCACCGTTTACACGGCTGCAAGTTGAGAGCGGTGGATCGCCGTGTTCGTTTGAGAGCTGCTAAGGCGAATGAGGGCCGCGCTCATTCTCCCAAGACCAGTCAACAACACTCTGCTGCTGTCATTCCACGCCCCAATGGTCGTTTGCGTTCTGAAACTCTGGTAATCAAAAGACAATATATTTCGGACAGTGAGGAGACTTCTCGGGGCGACTCAGGTGGGCGCAGCAAGCAGAAGCGAAGAGGAGGGTGGAGTCAGTCGAAGCGTCTTAACCAGCGAGGGGGCTGGAAAGGAACCATACGTGGCCGAGGCAAATGAAGTTTTAAAACCGATCTCTTGTTTCTTCGTTAACTTACTGGTTATGTTCTTTTTTTTGTCTCTTGCTGGAGTGTCAAGTAGAGCCGAGCTCTCTTGAGATTCTTGTATTTCTGTTCGTAACGTGCATTTGACGCTTTCCTGTCAGGACCACGGTGATCCTATAACAAATTAGCATTGTTGCCAGATTGGCGAGAGTTTTTTCTGATTTAAAGGTGGGTGCTGCGCGTACGGACGGAGGGAGGAGAGAGAGTAAAAATGTGTTGTTCTGGTTGTAGTTGAGTGGCATCAAGAGTGGAGAGAGATCGCTCGGGCCGGTTTCCAACCCGGTCATCTTGTTACTTGTCCAATCCGACAGCACGTTTTACAGGATTTGTTCGAGACCAAAAACACGTAAAAGGTAAAGATGAATATAGCAAGCAGTAATTAGGTGTTGATGTGTAAAATAATAATCAGGAGATCGTCAGCAGTCGTTTCAAACCACATTCAAAATTCTGTGTTCAAAATTTGAAATTCAAGTGATCTCCCCAACGGAGAAGGATCGCAAATTGCTGTCTCCCTGAAGTCATTCAAAAGTGCGGACATCACTTAGTAAAAAATCGAGTTACTTGGTTATGAGTTTAGTAATGTAACAAAAAGTTTGTTTGAATGTTCATTTCAAGAAGAAGTCTAGTAGCATTCAACACATAAACATACAGTGGAAACATACAGTAAACAGATAGCCTGAGCATATAACACAACTGATGTCACCCAAAACTGTAGCATATAAATAGAAATTCTAAATTCAAGGATTTGTCGCATGTTCCCTTTTCTCCTAAAACGTCGCCTCTTTTTGAAATATTAGCAATGAAAACTTAGTTAAAGCTTCAAATTATTTCACAAAATTCCTGGTAACCTCACCTTGCACTAAAAAAAACATGAGGAATAACCATTTGGTAACAACTACTACAACTGGCAGTGACGCCACTGCTACTGTAGTCCCACTGCTACTGTAGTCAGTGTCCATAGAGAGGGGCACATAAATTAATTTCCGTTCCCATCTCTAACGCACTGTACTATTGGCAGTGGCTTCACTGCTACTGTAGTCCCACTGCTACTGTAGTCCCACTGCTACTGTAGTCAGTGTCCATAGAGAGGGGCACATAAATTAATTTCCGTTCCCATCTCTAATGCACTGTACTATTGGCAGTGGCTTCACTGTTACTGTAGTCCCACTGCTACTGTAGTCAGTGTCCATAGAGAGGGGCACATAAATTAATTTCCGTTCCCATCTCTAACGCACTGTACTATTGGCAGTGGCTTCACTGTTACTGTAGTCCCACTGCTACTGTAGTCAGTGTCCATAGAGAGGGGCACATAAATTAATTTCCGTTCCCATCTCTAATGCACTGTACTATTGGCAGTGGCTTCACTGCTACTGTAGTCCCAGTGCTACTGTAGTCAGTGTCCATAGAGAGGGGCATGTAAATTAATTTCCGTTCCCATCTCTAACGCACTGTACTATTGGCAGTGGCTTCACTGCTACTGTAGTCCCACTGCTACTGTAGTCCCACTGCTACTGTAGTCAGTGTCCATAGAGAGGGGCACATAAATTAATTTCCGTTCCCATCTCTAATGCACTGTACTATTGGCAGTGGCTTCACTGCTACTGTAGTCCCAGTGCTACTGTAGTCAGTGTCCATAGAGAGGGGCATGTAAATTAATTTCCGTTCCCATCTCTAACGCACTGTACTATTGGCAGTGGCTTCACTGCTACTGTAGTCCCACTGCTACTGTAGTCCCACTGCTACTGTAGTCAGTGTCCATAGAGAGGGGCACGTAAATTAATTTCCATTCCCATCTCTAACGCACTGTACTATTGGCAGTGGCTTCACTGCTACTGTAGTCCCACTGCTACTGTAGTCAGTGTCCATAGAGAGGGGCACGTAAATTAATTTCCATTCCCATCTCTAATGCACTGTACTATTGGCAGTGGCTTCACTGCTACTGTAGTCCCACTGCTACTGTAGTCAGTGTCCATAGAGAGGGGCACATAAATTAATTTCCGTTCCCATCTCTAATGCACTGTACTATTGGCAGTGGCTTCACTGCTACTGTAGTCCCAGTGCTACTGTAGTCAGTGTCCATAGAGAGGGGCATGTAAATTAATTTCCGTTCCCATCTCTAATGCACTGTACTATTGGCAGTGGCTTCACTGCTACTGTAGTCCCAGTGCTACTGTAGTCAGTGTCCATAGAGAGGGGCATGTAAATTAATTTCCGTTCCCATCTCTAACGCACTGTACTATTGGCAGTGGCTTCACTGCTACTGTAGTCCCACTGCTACTGTAGTCAGTGTCCATAGAGAGGGGCACATAAATTAATTTCCGTTCCCATCTCTAATGCACTGTACTATTGGCAGTGGCTTCACTGCTACTGTAGTCCCAGTGCTACTGTAGTCAGTGTCCATAGAGAGGGGCATGTAAATTAATTTCCGTTCCCATCTCTAACGCACTGTACTATTGGCAGTGGCTTCACTGCTACTGTAGTCCCACTGCTACTGTAGTCCCACTGCTACTGTAGTCAGTGTCCATAGAGAGGGGCACGTAAATTAATTTCCATTCCCATCTCTAACGCACTGTACTATTGGCAGTGGCTTCACTGCTACTGTAGTCCCACTGCTACTGTAGTCCCACTGCTACTGTAGTCAGTGTCCATAGAGAGGGGCACGTAAATTAATTTCCATTCCCATCTCTAACGCACTGTACTATTGGCAGTGGCTTCACTACTGTAGTCCCACTGCTACTGTAGTCAGTGTCCATAGAGAGGGGCATGTAAATTAATTTCCGTTCCCATCTCTAACGCACTGTACTATTGGCAGTGGCTTCACTGCTACTGTAGTCCCACTGCTACTGTAGTCCCACTGCTACTGTAGTCAGTGTCCATAGAGAGGGGCATGTAAATTAATTTCCGTTCCCATCTCTAACGCACTGTACTATTGGCAGTGGCTTCACTGCTACTGTAGTCCCACTGCTACTGTAGTCCCACTGCTACTGTAGTCAGTGTCCATAGAGAGGGGCATGTAAATTAATTTCCGTTCCCATCTCTAACGCACTGTACTATTGGCAGTGGCTTCACTGCTACTGTAGTCAGTGTCCATAACGTTTTCGCATTCGCCCGCGATTGTGCTCACCGGCGAGCACGAACATCGCGCCCCCAATCGCTCGCTAGTCGCCGCGATGGGCGACGCAAGCGAATGCAGTCGCGACGGCGAGCAGAGTTGCAAAAAAAGCATTTTAGTAAAAAGAAAAATTATCTGTTCTCAGGCGTTATAGGCCCAATGTAGTGCGGATAGGACTTATTCTTTTCGCGAAAACATGTTGCTTGTCTACTACTCAATACAGTATTACTTCAGATTCTTTATCTAATTGTTTGGAAGAGAAAAATGGCCAAAGCGTCATCTGATGAGTTCAAAGAGAAATTGATTTCGGTGATGGAGTATTACCCGTGGATTTACAGCCTGCAACACCCAGACCATTCGAATTCCGTTGTCGTTGCTAACAGTTGGAAAGAAATTACTAAAGGACTTTCCTGCACAGGTATGTACATGTTGTGGTACTGTTATTTTTTCGCCTTTATCTTTTGTTTCGGTATACCAAACATAAGTAAAGGGAGGTGCTGAGCTGTTGGCCTCCACTGTGGCTCAGCAGAGTTACACCCCACCAGCATACATTGTACATTGTATATTGACCGGAAAAATTTAGAGGGTGGGGTCTGGAAGTCTGTTAGGGGATGCCGACTTTTCAAATATGGCTAAAAATCGGTTTTATAGGTGCCGACCATACATGTAACAGGTCATCCGCCGAAGGTGGTGGGGGGTTGGGGGGTCTGGGGCCGGCCGGTGGGGGTCTGACCGAAAATTTTCGGAGGGCGGTTGGGCACTAAAAAATTCTCAACAATCGCAATTTTAGCAAAAACTCGTCAAAAATCGCTGGGTGGCCGAGGGTGTTGTGTTGGATTGCGAGGGGTTTACCCTCCAGGCCCCCAGTTCATGTATGAATTGTCTCCTAATTCATACCCTATGGCAGAAAAATGTACAGTACATCACTTATAGGTCGTACTGCAGTCTGGAATTGGAGAGTTCAGCAGCGTCATATATCGTGGAAGACGAAGAAGACCGTTTGGTGGCTGCGCTGGACTCTCCCAGTAGCTACGGATCTCCGGCTTCAACTCCTCGACAGTTCCCAAGAAAGCTAGACCTGCCGCGCGCAATGATCTCGAGACGCAGCTGGTAGAGACACTGGCAGGCATAAAGAAGAAGAGTGAGAACGAGAAGTTCGCAGACTACATCGGTTCAGCACTGGACAGTTTGCCGCCTGCAAAGGCGGAAGAAATCTAGATGCAGATTCAGAAACTGATCTCTGATGCCAAGCTGGCTGAAATGCTGTAATTGTTTTGTCTGTTCAAGTAAGCAGAAAGCACGGTTGCCTTTACTTACACAACATACAGCGTAATCAAGTACAAAACACTAATGCAACGTGTTGGTCAAATTACTGAACACCCTTCCACGGTTTACCATTCTGTCCTGATAGTCCAAACTTCCGTTTTCGCTGACAAAGTACTGCATGAACTTGTTTCGGATAGCAGTGGCAGCATCTGTGGCGTTATTGGCGCCGAGTCGCTCTAAAGACTGCATTTGAGGCGCCGTAGAGTGTTGGTCTGCGATGTGCTGTTGCAATTGAGGGCATCGGCAGCGCAAGAAGTTGTGCAGCCCGACGGTAGCGCGAATGATGTTGTCGGTGGTCTCCGGCTTAGCACAGATAGGTCGGCCGAGCACTCGCCAGACTCTGGTCAGAATTCCGAACGCATTCTCCACCACACGCCGGGCACGGGACAGTCTGTAGTTGTAAACTCGTTTGTTGTGGTCGAGGTCACGACCCGGGAACCGGCGCATCAAATTGGGTCCCAGAGGAAACGCTTCATCCCCGACGAAAACAAAGGAACACGTGATGTCAGAGGAGGGCAGACGTTTGGGGGCAGGGAGGCCAAGCTGATTGGTTTGCATCCGTTTGTTGAAATCGGAACGACCGAACGCTGCAGCGTCGCCAGTACTGCTGTAATCACCAACAATGGCAACACTGAATTTATAGTCCGCATCGGCCATGGCCAGGAGAAGAATGCTGAACGTTTTCTTGTAGTTGAAATAGAGACTGCCGCTATTGGGGGTGCCTAAACAAACCGTTAACTGTTTAAACACAGAATACACATTTTAAAGGCAATTTCAGGGTATTTTTTCCCATGTTATATGTCTCGTTAATCTGGATCCGGATTCGTTAATACGAACACGTTTTCCAGGTCCCAACTTCGATTCTGAAAATACATTCTGAAAATCCAAGCCAAAATAGAGAGTTACACTCGTTTAGAGCCGTTTTGTGGTGCAAAATTCGATAAACCGTTACATTTATATTCTAACAGTAAAGAGAACAATGCGGTACTGCTTTTAAGCTAAGAAAACAACGTTGAAAATTCGTTAATACAGACAAAATCTGCTGGTCCCGATAATACTTGTCCGGATTAACATTAATACTTGTCCGGATTAACGAGACATGACTGTATCCAACCACTATTTGACCCCGATTAATGGCAAGTCCAAGCCCGGTCCTCTCCTTATAATTGATTAACCTTAATCCTCGGCCAGGGTCAGTCATTTTCCTGGTTGATAGTAAACGGCCGCCTCTAGAAATCTATATGCTTGACAGATGGGTGTACCAGACATGGAAAAGGTGGGTTAAAGGGTAGGAGCCGTCAGCCTCTGACCTACCCCACAGAAATTCGGAAGAAAATGTTCGACACAAGTAAGTATGCCGAAATTACGTAGCTGTTAATGACCTCAGAATAGCCCATTTCAACCGTTTTTATAGAAAAATGACTTATGTCTCGCCATTTCATGGTTGTTTGAGGAGGCACTGTCTATAGAATATAATGAGTAAGGAGAGGCATTACCTGTATCAGACAATGCTTTCCATCAATTGCACCGCCACAGTTTGGAAAATCCCAACGCTCCTGGAATCGACTGGCCATTTGGGCCCAATCAGCTTCGGAAGGGGGTTTGAGGTAACGACTCCATAAGACATCGGCCAGCGCAGCACAGGTTTCACTAACAATTTGGGAAACAGACGAAGGAGAGAGATGGTAGCTGCGGACGATCGACTTCTGCATGTCTCCACTAGCAAGGAATCTAAAATAAAAAATAATAGATTGCCAAAACGCACACCTGTAATATTAAAGGGGAGGGGGTTGCTGGACCTGAGGCCAAATTCGAACCGAAGGGGTAGAGTATAAAGAACACTCAAAATCGCAATTTTCGGCTAAAAATCGTGGCAAATTGTTAATTCGGGCTCAGATAGGTGCAGCTGAAAACCGCTGTTTTACAGGCAATTTTTGTGTTCGAAAGGCTAAGAATTTTCAAAACTAGGTTACCTAAAAATTACTTGCCGCCAAAATCGAATGGCTTAAGAATAGTAGTACCTCCCGTGACCCTGGGGAGCAAAATCTGATTGGTCGAAATAATTAGGCCCCGCCCATTTTTATTTTCTACTTTTCATTTTTACTTTTCTGTTTTTATTTTATACTTTTCATTTTCTACTTTTCATTTTTACTTTTCTGTTTTTATTTTATACTTTTTTTACTTTTCTGTTTTCATTTTTACTTTTCACTTTATATTTTCTACTTTTTTATTTTTACTTTTCATTTCTACTTTTCTGTTTTCATTTTCTTTTCTACTTTTCATTTTTAGTTTTCTGTTTTACTTTTCTACTTTTTATTTTTACTTTTCTGTTTATTTTTGTTTTTTTATTTTATTTTTACTTTTAATTTTTACTTTTCTGTTTATTTTATTTTTACTTTTAATTTTTACTTTTCTGTTTCTTTTATTTTCTACTTTTTAATTTTTTTACTTTTCTGTTTATTTTTATTTTTTATCTTTATTTTCTACTTTTAATATTTATTTTTATTTCAGTATGGGGCCCAGCGTTTCCGATCAATTTGCAACCGTTCTTGAGCGTGCACCTAATTAGACAACTATCCAGCAGTCAAAACGTTCTGCCTCAGGTGGGAATTGAACCTGGTATTGAAATGCTAAGGCAAGAATCTAACCACTCTACCACCTAGTCAATTTGCTTAAAACTCTTAAAGGCCGGCTACATGCAGCTAAGTACACGAATAAACAGTAACTTTCTTAGACCAAACTTTCTGTAAATGCAGAGCCTCTTTACAAGGTTAGCTGAAACACAAGCAGGACGGGTTTACGTCTTTCCGATATTTTATTGGTAATTATCTTATAACATTAACATAACAAGTGGCCCCGATCAGAGCCACAATCACAACACATACAGTACATACAGTTTATTCTACCAAAACGTCGTTATATACATGTGCAACAAGTACGTTATATACTATACAGTACGACAAAATCTCAGAATTCGCTCACATCGAGTAGAAATTCTATTATCTAGAGTGGCGTTATCTGGTCTATAATTTGCGTGACCTACAGTACGTGCCTTGGTACGTTCGTACCAAAGAGTCAGTTTAAATACAGCACATATCGTGCGCACACAGCGAATAATGTCTGCCGGCAAACGGGGTCCTAGAGCACCATTGAATCGAACAGTATCCCAGTTCCAGGAAAGGCTATTACTTAGTCCTTTTACTGCTCTCTGCATCCGAGTCTGGAGGTCTCTGAATTTTACACATTCTAAGTAAAAATGTTTAGGGTAGTCCCCTCCTTTCAATCCACACGCTACACAATCTGTCACACCATTTTCTGGCAAAATACACCGGAACGGCAACGCTCTGTGTATTAATTTATAGCTAAATATTCGTTCTTGGCTTGGAAGCTGTTTACATAAAATTTGTGACCAGATCAGGTTCCAGTCCAAATACGGTTCCGAGTCAACGCATGCAACTAATTTGGATCCGAAACTTAACAGACTCCAATACACTTGCCTGGTGTCAAATTTGACCCAGCTAATTACGGGGAATACCTTGGAAGAGATGTCAAAACATACGAAAAAATTTTTCAAGTAGCCATTGGCTTTGGCGGCTTGCCTACTCGCATGTAGGTACCGGTTTTCAGTTATACCTGGACAAGTACGGTGGATGTTAGGTAAGTTTAGGCCCAGCCAGAATACAAGCTGAGCCCACCACACCCTTCGTTTACTTTCGTCACAACCTACAAAAAGTAAGTAAAGTAACTTCATGTAGACGGTCTGCATTCGAAATTTTAAGCGCGGAAGCCGTAGGCCACCATCCACCCATTTGCGACTCAAGGTATCGGTCGAAATAGGCCGCCAAACAGGATAGTTCCATATAAACTTGAGAATTCTTCGTTCGATTTTCTGGATATCACCACTGTCCGGTGGTTCAAATGAAATAATATGATATACCTTTGGTAGCACGTAAGTGCTCACAAATCGTATGCGGTCGAACCAAGTTTGGTGCTGCGCATTGACTCTATCCAATGTTTCAACTATAGCTACACAAGCTGTCTGCCAGTTCTTTTGGTGCTGATTCGCACCTACAAATACACCAAGAACCTTAATTTGGGCTTTCAAGTAGGCATCAGGGATAGTATCTTTTTGAAAAACATCCAATGTACCCAAGACAAGGGCCTCCGTTTTAGCCGCATTTATTTTGGCTCCTGACGCATGACAGTACCGTTCAATTTCAGTGTCTAAGTTCTTTCTGTCCTGGGGATACTGTAGGATAAACAAATTGTCATCCGCATAGGAAAGACATTTCAGCTCAGAAACGTCAGAATACAAAGGCATTTTATACCCATGAATTTTTGGGTTTAGCCGTACAGCTTCTAAAAAGGGTTTACGTCTTTCCAAATGAAATCGTTAAAACCTATGCAAAAAACTCTAAACTGATCAAAGCGCTCTTACGTAATCTTGGTGAAACACGAGCAGGACGGGTTATCGGTAGAGGGGAATATTTATTGCCTGCTTCCAATCTTTTGAAAGTGTAGTTAGAAAATGACTTTAGTCACTAATAGCAGTTTCATTTCCGAAAGTACATGTACAAGTACAAATTGCAAACAGGATAGCATAGCAAATGCCCCACTGATTTTTGGCCTTCACTCAAATATTTTGTACTGATTAAATTTTTAAGATTTATCAACTGAACTTTTGCCTATTAACTATTTTCCTACTCCGATTTTATAAGTTGCAAACTAACTACCACGGCCATCTCCAGGCATTCCATTTTTTTTGGGTGGTTAGCAAACATAAGTCCAAATGCAAACCCCCGAAAAAACAAAACCTATGCAAACCTAAAAGCAAAAGTGAAAGTGCAAGTGTAAAAGCAAAAGTGAAAGTGCAAGTGTAAAAGCAAAAGCAAAAGTGCAGGTGCAAGTGTAAAAGAAAGTGCAAGTGTAAAAGAAAGTGCAAGTGTAAAAAGCAAAAGTGCAAGTGCAAGTGTAAAAGCAAAAGTGCAAGTGCAAGTGTAAAAGAAAGTGCAAGCAAGCAAGCAAGCAAGCAAGCAAGCACGCAAGCAAGCAAGCAAGCAAGCAAGCAAGCAAGCAAGCAAGCAAGCAAGCAAGCAAGCAAGCAAGCAAGCAAGCAGGCAAGCAAGCAAGCAAGCAAGCAAACAAGCAGGCAAGCAAGCAAGCAAGCAAGCAAGCAGTTGAATGAAAGCAAAACATAAAAGCAAGCAAGCAAGCAAGCAAGCAAGCAGTTGAA
>JASANB010007831.1:0-20097 GCA_030248155.1 Sabatieria punctata | reverse complement strand
TGTGTTAAGAAGCGGCATTCCTCCATATACATCCATTATGCTTTCGTCAATCATGACTTTGGTTTCTATAAAACAATTTTAATCGTAGACCAAAATAATAATGCATAGACTTGAACCTGGGTTGCACAAGTCCATTTCTTTGGCCAGTACCCATTTTTGACTGTACCACTGAGCAAAAAAATCCACTTGAACAACGCCATGCGCATTTCTTTTTTGCAAAGTAACAACTTGGTTCGTGTGTACTGTACATTCTGGCATATTCAAATACACGATATGCATAGTTTGGCACTTGTCAACGATCACATATGTATGTGACCACAATAGTTGCATGTGTTTGTTTGGTTGTAGAATGGAGGACACCTTTTCTTGCAGAAGAATTGCAGCTGCAATTTTAACGGCTTCAAATGTTGAGCATGCTGTGGCAAAGTATCCTCTACTTAAAGCAACTGGGTGTTTTTGTACACCATACATTGTACAACATAGCTCCCTCACAATCTGCCTACATAAATGTTAATGGAGCCACAGGCTCCAATCCCGTTGCATATGTCACTGCAGCCTAGGTTGTTCTTCAGAAGACTGATGATCGTGTTGAGGGCATACATACATGGGCCGGGGGTAATCTAGTATACCCCTCCCCTTCGGCAAATCATACCCCCTCGGCCGGCCATACCCATCCTCCCCCCACCCGCATTCCCCCTCCCGGAGGGGAGAATTTTTCAGTGACTGAAGGCGAAACTGGCCCCCCCGAGGTCTCGAACCCCCCTCCAGATTTTTCCGGCCCATGTATGGTTGAGGGACTGCTCAATTAAATTGAGCCAGGGGCTAAGTAAAAATGCAGAATGTACGACAGCCAACACAAATTTAACTTAATCAGTACCACCTCGAAGAAAAGTGTTGCATCACACTTGGGGTAAACCATTCTTTCAACACCGGCTTACCCTCTGTGATAAGCGTGGATACCATATTGCATAGAACAGTACATAAAGGCAAATAAAAATAACGCCGACGTTATTGCATGCTTCTACTGGTGGTGAGACAAACGTAACAATGGATCAATGTACTGGTGTGCCTGAATTTTTTGCTTAAGTGTTTTCTTTCTTGTTTGATGCTTTGCTATGTTTGCTAATTTTTTGCTTCAGTATTTTCCTTCTTGATCGATGCTTTGCTATTAAAGTTTTTCGTGTGTGGCACTGCCACTGCCTGTCTGCAACTAATACACAAGAAAAACAGCAATTTTTAAAAATGACAAAATCAACGCCATGAATTTAACATTGATAGTAAGCACGTACATACACACTGGGCCGGTTGCATGAAACTCTCGCAAGTGGTTGCGAGTCTCGTAACTGGCCGCTGCTCTCGCAAGTGTCTCGCAAGTTCGCCATCGCAAGTGTTGACCGTTGCATGAAAAAATGGCGCTCTCGCAAATCGCTGCGATCCTCGCAAATCCTGCGAGAGCAAGAGGCGGTCCATAAAGTTACGAGAGTGCGCTGTCAACGTAATCTAAAGACTTCAAAGAGCATTAGCCCGCATTTTGTTGCATTTTAAACTTGCCCAAGCCTAGTGGAAAGCTGACGACGGCATCAACGCATTTTTGCACCGATTTTGTAATCAAAAGACTCTAAACTGACTTGACTGCTTTTCTACAGCTAAAGTGAAACAGTAAAGAGATTACTGACTGAGCTTTTGGCACTGATTTTTCATTAAGAACAGAGACAAGGCAGAATTTGAAACTAACGGCGGAAAATAGCTTTGTCAAAGATATGAAAACTTTTATGGATTGAAAAGCAGTACTTACGTTGAAATTCAGCAATTGATGACCGTTTGAGCTGTAGGTAGAGGTGGGCATGAGCACGTTTTCTCCGCCTGGTCGGGCGGGCAGCACTGATGGGATTATAGTATGCCCGGTCCGCCCAGGGGCGGGGCTGAAAATGATGTCTGGGAGGCCCGCCGAAAATCTGCAATGACCCAGTGCCGGTGCACATTACTAACTTTAGTAAGCCGACATTAGTTCGCTACATACCGTATGTACATATATATTGTATAAACGTGCTGTGGGAAACAAACTGTAAAGCCGAAGATGAGTAGCAACTAACAATTGCACATTTATAATATAACAGCTGAGCGTTACCGTAGCTTTTACCTTGAAACCCCATCTAACATTTCTTAACTACAATGTATAAGTAAAATAGGAAGAATCAATCAAACAATAAATAGGGCTCAGTAATCAATAAATAAATAAATAGTAGTCCGTATTCAAACATATATCAATAATAGAACCTCAAAAATCAATAGCAATTTCAATATCAATAAATGTAGCTTAAAACAACAACTAGACTAAAAATCCATATACTAAACACCGTCCCCGCGCCCACCAGCCAATAAAACGCCTAAAAACCAATATATAAAACATATATCATAAAATCAACAATCTACTCACAAACACATCACTCCTACCTCGCCAAAAGATAATCACCAATCCACTAACTAACACAAAACAACAACACACAAGTCATATATACCACGTATGTAATTAGGCCGCAAAGTCACTGTGCGCGTGGTCGTGCGTTCATCCACTCCGGCGGAGCAAGTTTCTTGCCGCAAATAGTTGGTGGTCTGCACAGAGCCCACTCAAGCCACCGGAAGCTGGTGAAGCGGGTAGGTAAATGGGAACGACTGGAGGCCATTGCATCTGCCCACCAATACTAACCACATGTTTGGGAGTGGGGATCCGGGAACGGGGACAGCTGCACGGGGACCCGCCCCGACTGACACCGAGCATGTGGCCGCTAATAATGAAAGCAGCGAAGGAAGGGCAGGATGTGAGTGTGCGTGATGGGTCCGCAGTGTGGCCTATCGCAGGGGCTACGGCCACGCCAGCACAATCCATCCATCCATCCAACCCAGGTCAGTGATAAAGAAGTGACAAACCCCAGATAGGTTTTTTTTTGAAGTCATTCTCTAATACTCTAATCTTCTCTATTACTTACGTATTTCCTTGCAGTCTCCACACGAAATAATTGTAAATATAATTGAAATTCCAGGCGAATTTCAATTCAATTACAATTAAATTATGGCCCAACTTTTGAATTTTCAATTAAATTAAATTAATTGAATTGAAATTAAAAACGGGTCAATTATGCAAATTTCAATTACAATTAAATTAATTTTTTACAACACTACAATGTATACTTAGCATAAATTTAGTAGTACTGGTGTAATCTGTTAAATGAATTTTTCAGTAAAATCTGCTTCAAGCTTTTTTTAACCAGAATCTGTTTTGTAGAAGCCTATGTCTTTAGTCATTTTACTTTTCTTGCTCCGCGAACGAAATAAATAAATTTAAATCATATTAGTTTTCGTCTACATGTATCAGCTCTAGTGCGTGTAGTGTTCATCTTTTCACCAAAACGTCAAATTCCTCAGAATCAGAGGTAAGAGGTAGCAAATATTGCAAGAAATGGTCAGAATCACAATTTTACATGCTCTCGCAACAGCTTGCGATATCGCAACTGCTCTCGCAACTTTACGAGAGTGAAAACAGTTTCGTGCAACGCACCCCTGGGCTCTCGCAACTTACGAGACTCGCAACTCAAGTTACGAGAGTCGCGGCCACTTGCGATATCGCAACTTGCGAGAGTTTCATGCAACCGGGCCACTGTATGTACATACAGCATCCGAGAATAGAGATTGAGTCCCCTATAGTAGAATAGAACTGAAAAGTCCCCTATTCTGAAATAGCTTGAGTCCCCTATAGTAGAACAGAACTCAAAAGTCCCCTATTCTGAAATAGCTTGAGTCCCCTATGGTAGAAAAGCGCTAATTAATGTTTTGTACGATGTGGGCGCCGATTTAAAACAGGTACGAAATGGAATTTGGCGGGGGGCACCGAATCTGCTCGGATGGGTTGAGTCTTCTAAAGTAGAATAGGTCTTGAGTCCCCTATACTCTAATAGTTGCTTGAGTCCCCTAAACCATGAAAATCACCGTGAAATGGGATAGCGCCTATTATATTGTTTTCTTTTTTACTATTTTCAAAAAATGTGTCCGCGCGCGGACATGGCGGAGGGTGTCCGCGCGCTGACAACATCTGTGTCCGCGCGCGGACAGCGGACCAAGTATAAACACACCTTTAGTGGACATTGAAATTGAATTCCCTCACCCCGCCCCGAGATCCCCAGCAAAGTCGGTCGGATCCCCAATGTAGTACGGAAAACGGTTCTACGATTCACAGTTACTCAGCGGGACCGTAACAATTTGTAGAACTAAAAATACCGGTGGTAAAACTCAAATTTTGCTAGTTCGATCTCAAATTAAGGTTGTCAATGCTTTTTTTAAGTAGAATCGAAGTATTTAAGCATTGCTAATAAATATTCACTCATCGGGTTTGCAGAAAGGTTTCGAACAGCTTTATCGCTTTTGAACTTGTTGGAGCCATTCTGGGCAATGGCTGGGTGCTACTGTAGAAGAAGAAGTTTAGAAACAGAAGTTTATCTAGTCATATCCCTCTCGCGCAGGCCGCCAAATGTCCGATGAGCCAATTCGCATTTTTGGCCGGAAAATGGGTGATGGCCTCATACGAAACTGAAAAAATTTTTTCGGATTAAAATGCTGCGTGATGGGAAAGAATTTTGGGAGGGTTGCGTGACGACGTTTTTCCGTCACGTATTTTTTACTGGCCGCCACTTTAAAAATACATGATTACGCTCTACACTGTCTAGCATGGCGCGCCAGCCGGCCGGACACAAAATGCGTGAATGTGTTATGGCTGTGCCTGCCAGCCGGGCTGCGCAAATGCGAAGTAAACCGGCGTGTAAATTGTGCTTGATGACTGGGCAAATGCGTGATGATCGCGTGCGAAGCTGATCGAGCTTTGCGTGTTGAACATTTGTCGTGTGCACCAATTGGTGCACTGTCTGACCGTAAGGGATATAGGCGGGCTAGGCCGTTTGTCCGACTATACCTCCTGCCCAAACAGAATCTATCACCCTAGACCTATTTTGTAGTGACTACTAACTACTAACAACTACATTGTAACTACTAATTTTTGGGGTTTTATGACGTCATCAAGACTACAAATTGACTACGACTACATATTCAGATTTAGTGACTACAAATTGACTACAAAATACCTTTTGAATTTGTGAATTAGTAGTCAGCAAATTTTAGAATTTATTTGGTCAAATCATGCACATTAACTATTTAGAAACGGAAATGGTACAATTTTATCTGTGGGTTTTTGTTAACAGAGCTTTTTCACTGGTTTTGACAACTTTTTTCGGTATTATTTTGAAATATTTATTCAATTTCAACCAAGTTTGTGAAAAAGCAAAGTGCATACCTATTTGTTTGTTTTTGGTAAACAAAATATAGAGTTTAATAGTAGCTAGAATATTAACGATATTAACGAAAATACGTCTTTTGAAGCTGTAAACAAAACTCCGTGTATTCTGAACCTAATCCTAAATTTAAAACTTTCGTAGAGAAAATAACACGCATTTTTGGTATCACACCTATCAGAAAATAGATGTTATCTTTAAAAATTTCACCACTCCCTTGTCTTTTTTACTATTTTAGACTTTCAAAGTTCTTGTTTTACCTTAAAAAGCTGAAATTTTGGCCATTTTATTTAATATTTTGCTGACTACAAATTGACTACTAACTAGGACTACATATTCAAAATCGAGATTTTTTGAGACTACTAACTAAGACTACATATTATTTTTGGCGACTTTTAGAGACTACTAACTACGACTACAATTTAAAATTTGCAAAAGAAATAGGTCTCGTCACCACACTAGTACATAGGGTACGTATCTAAAGGAAAACAAACAAAACCTAACAAATTACAAGTTACATGGAGGCATTGGTCTTACGTAGCTTTCGGAGTACAGAGTGTGCAGTAATTAACAAATAGGTAACTTTTGCCAGTTTTTCGAAACAGACCAGTCAACGCAGGGCAATAAAGTTGGTTGAGATTGCAAGAGCAGCGACCTCGTCACAGTACTGAGCAGACACTCTCGATCCCAGCAGAATCTTTCCGAAACAAGGCTTGACACACAAAGATGTCACCGCAGAAAGAACATCGCAAGCATTCCTTGCAGCCTGGCTTGTGAATGTCTTGTCTGTGTTCATGTGTTTGTGTTTGGTAACTAAAAGATGACTTTATCCCATAAAATGGTTTGTGATTTGGCTTGATGCAGCCAGCGAGAGAGATATTCAACACAATCAAAGCCGGACAAGACGAGTGCTTATTACTGCTAAAAACAGTTATTTGGGCTTGTTGATTTCTCTGAAGATAGCTAGTTTCTGAACGTCGCGCAGTGGCGCATTGCAAAGAAGTGTGACTGTTGAACCTATCCGTATGCCTAATCAAACAATAATTGTACAACTTGACCAAACAGTACTGACTATTGCTCTGAAATGCGGTGTCGCCTGTTTGGTATCAATTCCGTTCCACCTAATTCTGGTCGTGACATTGTTTAAATTTCGCAACTCAGATGTATTTCGTGTTCCATTTTTTCGTATGTTATTCTCGCTTACTATAAATGACATGACAGCCGCGACACTGCTGGGAGTCGGATATACAGCTCTAAAATTGATGCCGCATATTATTGGCAAATATGCACCTCGAGCTATACCCACTTTTGTGCAGGCTATATTTACTGCTGCTCTCAGTAATAATGTTTACTTTTCCAGGAGCTACCATTGTACTTAAAAGTTAGTGTTTTTAGCAGCAGATGAAGTAATTTTGGTTGCGATTGCAATGAATAGATTGGTGGTGTACATGTGCCCTATGACCTATTTAGAGGTAACTGATTTTCGTCCATATTTAGTGGTTAAACAACCTATACGTACAGGACCTATACAGGACGTACCTATACGTATGTACAGGAGTTTTCCGCCTATACGTAAGAAGACCCCTCCGGTTATAAGACCCGGGTCTTATAACTGGGTTTCTTTTCCGGTTATAAGACCCAGGTCTTATAGCAGGTGGTCAGAAAGCAGGGTCTGTCAGGGGACATTTTCGAGCTGTAAGACCAGGGTCTAAGCTCAGAATGGTGTGTTTTCCTGTATATGTTTTACAAGATAACTAATGAGTATGGAGTTTTTGAACTCAGGTCGTTCAAAAATCGTTCTAATACCTGCGTAATCTTGGTAAAAATTCTTCATTTGATAGGTTTAGATAATGTGCTGCTGTAAGCATATTGGAGCTTCTAAGTTGCCTAAGTTTTCAAATGTTGTTTAAAACTGAGCGAAAGACCCGGGTCTTATAACGGTGCAAAAATGTGACCCCAAATTTAGGCATTTTCCGGTTATAAGAAGGTGGAAAACACCGGTACATTGTACATTTAAACGAAATCGTTAGGTGTGGAGCAAAAAGCACACCAAATTGGCCATTACGCTGCAGTGGACAAGTGCTGTCGTGAAATTCTGCTTACAACTGCACCCGCAGATGCATGTACGTATGTAAAGTCCGGTTCTGACTGACGTCAACTAAGAAAAGAACTAAGCGCTAAGAACTAAAAGTAGGGCCTAGAACAGGGTTCACAGTGTGACATAGAACTAAGCTAGAGGCTGTTGTTGTAACTTTTAGCCAACTGTAGGAGTTGTAGGAGTAGCCAACTGCTATAGAGCAGGAAGAGACAGAAGGTCCGGCAGCCTAACAACAACCCTCCCCTTTTGCTGTCGGTGGGTGCAAGACAGCTAAGGTTTGGTCTTGTAGTAGCAAATAATGGCATGTTTTCAAAATTTGTTGACCAAATCAATGCTTTAATGTTCCAAACAGTGCACAGATTGAATAACATGACTTGTCACTGCTGTGGCCTAAAAAATTAAGCAGTTTTGGTTTTCTATGAAACAAAGTCTCTTCGTTCGAACAATTTTAGTGAAGTACAGGCCCAGATATTCAAGGAAATCATTTCATTCGAGTTTTAGAAATTAAACAGTGTTCATATACATTTTGAAAAAAAATTTTGACATGTATGAACGATAGGCTACATTGTACCACCAAGCCAAAAATTGGCCGGCATATATCCCCCGGTATCTTCTTTTTGTTCTGCGTCAATGGTATCAAGGTTTTTGCTGAGGTACCACACCGAAAACATGTTTTGTGCCCTTTTTGAAGAGTCTTTGGTGGGTGTCTTGTAAGTTTAAGGTAGAAATCAGGGGTTTTCTGCACTGTTTCATTCAATTCTTCTATTGAAATTCAGTTTGACGGAGATTAGACACTTTTCGAAGCCTCTGGTAGATAACAAGGACAGATCATAATTAGCAGTTAAAAACACACGAGCGCAATCGCAAAATCCTTAGTTCATGAACTAAAACTTCAGCTTACTTCAACTCTCCTTAGTTCTTTTCTTAGTTCTTTGTTCATGACAGAGTGGTCGGGGCTTAAGGTCAAGTTATCAAGTACTTTTAAACGCATTTGGTACATTGTTATAGCGTTTAGCGTTTATCAATCGATTTTAGCCCAAAACTACTATTTAAGCGCCCTTGTAGTACTCTACACCCTTCCCCTAGGTCACTGTTATGTACACCAATAAATCTGACGTTAAAAGGGCCCCTTCGACAAAAAATTCGTGAATTGTGTAACTTGTTTAATTTTTTCCAATACAATCGCAAATGACGAGCAAATCTTTTGGCGGCAGTAAGTAATACGAGGTTTCAGTTGCGTTGGGAGTGGAAGGACACCGCCGATGCGATGATACAGCACTACCCAACAACGCTCTACTCTGTAGCTTTAGCCGCCTTCGATACTTTTGGTATGACTGTAACCGGTGCCCTTATTGCTATCCTCTACGCGCTCTGTGTCTGTAAGTTGGTCTATGACGGATTCGGCGCTACAGGTATTTCTCTTCTATATATAGTCAGCAAGCTTTCAGTACTTTCTGACATGCCACGTACATTGAAGGTTGGGTATTACGACTGCTCAATTATCAAAAACGTGCACGCATTATTTATTCCGCGTCAATGTTAAACTTGATTTCCTAAAGCCTAAACTTGAGCCTAAGCTTACCTCGGGGACTTTTTTCCATTTTTAAAATTTCCAACTAGGCCTATGCCTGAATGAAACCTGTAAGCCCAAACGATGTTATTTGAGGCGAAAGGGTCAAGATTTTCTACACTTGAGTTTCGAAGCTGTACAGTTTTGTAATTATTAAATTATAATGTTTGAATTTCATTACCAAACACAAGATTATTTAGATTACGCTGAACTGCGTTTGGCTCTGCAAGGCATGCTGTTGAGCTGTAGTTTCTTTGCCATTGACGGCAGTGTGGTTCTATTCCTATTCTTCCCCCATCTCGTGAGCAATCCTGCAAGTTACTACTCCGTCTTTCTGCCGAGTGCCACCAGCACCTTTGTCACTGGACCGTTCATTGCCATTGGAATGAGTGGCAACATAAGGAAACGTATGAAGCAACTGTTACAGTGCGCTAATAATAATAATGTGGTGCAGGTTTTGCCTTGAAACCAACGTCATACATGTCAGGGAGCTCCGGGGAGCGGCCAGACCTCCAGACGATTTTCCCGACCCCCTCCGATATTTGGAAGTACTTTTTTCAGCGAATTTTTACAATTTTTTATAAGTTTGGACACTGAAATTGCTGAAATCGCCTGTAAAACAGCACATTTAAGTTGTATTTGAGCCCAAATTAGCGATTTTTGACGATTTGTTTTGCGATTTTTGAGCGTCTAAACCCCCTCCCCTAAAATTTGGGCACAGCCCCCCTGAGGATTCACTGGATCTTAACCCCGTAGGCGGATGACCTGTTACACGTATAGCCCATAATTTGGTAAACGGTCCTTCTATTTCTTCTTCTATACGGCGGGATTCTATCGGAAGCCCTGTAATTTTTCCTGAAAATCAAGTAACTACCGTAACGCGGTACCTGCTTCCGGCCCTTGGTGAAAAAACTGCCGAAAATTTTGTACTCGGACAGTACCCCCCACATCGCAATTACCGATATATATTTACGCTTGTGCGTAGTATTGGGCTCAGGTTTAGAATGAGGATTTAATTTAAGCATTAGTTCATGCTCTAATCGAGCTTTACGCCTACGCGGTTACGCGGCGGACCTGTGGTTACGCTCTAGTTAAACAAATCAGCCACCCTACCAAAGTGATATACTAATTGACGCAACTATGAGCATACCAGTCGGACGGTAAAATGACACTACAGTATCTATCTGCTCAATAAATTCGCGTCGAAAACCGTAAACAAACAATTTAAATGAACAGGGCTTCCGATAGATTCCCGCCGTATAGCTCTTTGTAATGTTTGGTTGTACTAGAATTGTCTCGATGTCCAGAGAATCGTTCCAATTTAAAGGAGGTTTTACTGTATTATTATAGGCACTTATTATACGTGTACGTACTGTATTGGTCTAAACAAGTACTCTGTCTGTTTGCATGAAAGTTGGTTGCACTCCCACGGTGTTGTTTTTTCAGAAGCGAAAATTAAAACAACCGAATAGGTGCCAATTCAAACAAAACCGCCGCCAACTAATGGTACAAGTCACCATTCGGGGGCGTTCTCAGGAGGCACGCATACACGTCACCGGAAATCAATGCTATCCGGTCGTGGGAAAGAATTTGATTGTGCCCATGGAACTGCTTACAGTGCGCTCTGTAAAAAGCATGCCACCTGCATGTACTCGTGTTGTGTCTAGGCCCGCTAGCACCAATTATGCCGCACTTGTTCGCTCTGAGTTTGCTAGTCTGCTCTCACATGAGCTGGGCTCATATCCGGACTATGAGCACCACATTACGCTCACTGACTCAGCCATGCCCGTAGCTAAAAAGCCGCGCCCAGTGCCGCTTGCACGCCGGGATGCTGTAGCAGACGCTATACAGGAGCACGATCGCAATGGTGTATGGGAACCTATCGATAAGGCAGAATGGCAACACCAAATGGTGACGGTGCCCAAGCCTGACGATAACTACCGCATAACCACCGATCTTTCGCCGCTTAATCAGTTTGTGGTGCCGGTGCGCTATCCTATGCCTACTATCAAGGACATTTTCTTGGAGTTAAAGGGCGCGAAAGTGTTTTCACACTTGGATTTGCGACAGGCCTTCCACAACATTGTGCTCGCTGAGGAAAGCCGCGACTTGACAGCTACACTCACGCCGCTGGGTCTGCGCCGCTATAAAAAGCTGCCTATGGGTCTTAAGGACGCCAGCGCTGTGTGTCAACGCTTAGTCGCGCAAACTTTAGCAGATCTGCCGGGTGTCTTGGCCTATATTGATGACATTATTGTCTTTGGCAAGGACCAGGCCGAGCACGACGCCAATCTCCGCGCTTGTCTCGCGCGCCTCGCAGCCAAGGATTTCCGGCTCAATATGAAAAAGTGCATTTTTGGTGTACGGCAAATTACCTTCCTTGGCCACATTGTGTCTGACGAAGGCATTCAGCCCGACCCTAAAAACTTGGAGCCAATCTTGCACGCGCCTTGCCCGCGCACCAAGCGCCAGGTGCTCAGTTTTTTGGGTATGCTCAATTACTACGCCGAATTTTTGCCGGACTTTGCCTGCTACTGCGAGCCCCTGCGCAAGCTTACACGAAAAAACGTGCAGTTCAAATGGGACAAAACATGTCAGCAGGCCTTTGACACGTTCAAGTGTATGGCTGCTGATAAGTTGCATATTTATGTTTTCGATCCCAACTGCGAAACGTTTCTATCTACTGACGCGTCAGATGTAGGAATCGGCGCAGTGCTCAGCCAAATGCAAAATGGACGAGAAGTTCCCATAGCTTTTGCGTCGCATACATTGCAGCCGCGTGAGCGCAATTATTCCGCTAGCGAAAGGGAGGCTCTCGCTGCTGTTTGGGCGTGCGAATATTTTGAGAAATTCTTGCTTGGCAGACACTTTGTGTTGCGTACTGACCCATGCAGCATTGCAGAAATTACTCTCATGTCCGCAGTCAGACCAACGCAAGACAAGCAAATTCGTGCGCTGGGCCGAGCGCCTCTCAGCCTTTGATTACAAGTCTCAGTATCGTAGAGGCTCCGAAAACTCGGTGGCAGACGCTCTGTCGCGCCTGGCTTTAAAAGCTAAGGAATTGGCAGTTCCGGATCCTCACGACGAGATTGTTATCAAGCGCATAGCTGATACTGGTCTGCCGCTCGCTGATATTCGCGCAGCGCACGCAAAGGACGCACTTTTATCTCAAGTGACTCGCTTTGTACGCACGCGGTGACCCTCTAAACGCTCATTAGCTGCTGCTTTATTGCCATATTACGCGCTTCGCGATGTTCTAACGTTGGAGGATGGCTATCTGGTGCGCGATAATGACCGCATTGTGTTGCCTGCTGCATTGCATAAACGCACTATGCAACTCGCTCATTCTGGGCACCCCGGGATTGTCAGAAGACTTTGTCACTGGGGACTTGTGAGGTTGAGAAAGGGATTGGATGAGCTCACGGAAACGGATCTGTTGCTGTTGTTGAAGCTGAATTTGTTCGTCTTGAAACTTGAGTAGCATGCGTAGGGTAAGCTGGGATTGCTCATGCTGTTGTTGTTGTTGGTCTCGGAGAAGTTGTAGTATGGCTTGGAACGACATGGATGCAAGAACTGGAAACGGTTGAACGGATGGACGAGTGGTTGACGGTTGAAGGATGAGACTTGTGGAAGAGTAGTAGTCGACGTGGACGTAGGTACAGTAGTGGTAGGAGGTTGAGATGAACGATGGAGTAGTGGTCGTGGTAGTGGTTGTAGTCTTGGTAGGCTGTAGACGGTAGTGATCGGGGTAGCAGCAGAAGAAGGGACGCAAACACAACACAACAAAACAATGCAGTCCCGGGTCTTTAAGGCACCAAAATGAAGGAGTTTATTGTAAATACACTAACAAAACAATGACCGAAGGGTTAGATCAGTGGATGTTATATACAAATCTCTTCAATACATTGTAAGAAAATTTAGCCTATTGTATCACAACAAAGAAAAACACGATGTTCCATACCTGTCTATGTGTTTTATATACCTATATCTTAAGCATGTGAGAATGAGATCGATGCCTACTTTTAGACCTAAAAGCTATCCTGTTTAGTGTTTGGATTTTCAGTCGCTAATAAGGTTCGATAGATAAAAAATGGTCTCAAAACATGCTACAGCAAAAAATAATAACATCGACTAGTAAAAATATGCAGATACAATGGTCGAAATTGGCACTAATACTGGCAAAAAGCTTAAAAATACTAGAAAATTACTGACCACAAAATTCCCCCAAGAATTCCCCCAGATTTTGCAAAAATCCCCCAAATAATTCCCCCACTCCCCCAAACGAAATTTCTCCCCCAAACGCAAAAAAATTCCCCCAATTTTGGGGGAAATTCCCCCAACCTGGCAACACTGGCGATTTTGGCAAAACGAACTTCACGTTCACACCAGCCAAAAATTGAAATCGACTACAGTAATCCCTCTAGCCCCGCCCCCGACTGGGGGGTTTTCTTCCGGCACTTTTCAACTATCCGGACATTTTCGTCGTTATAGGGGAGTAATGACTTGGTGGGGGAAAGGTACACTAATTCCATATCGTACCCGTTTTAACTATTGTACTTTAGGGGAGTAATGGGCAACTATTGTACTTTAGGTTTAGTAATGGCACTCTCTTGTACTTTAAGGGAGTAATGGCACTCTATTGTACTTTAGGGGAGTAATCGCACTCTATTGTACTTTAAGGAAGTAATGGCCTACTATTGTACTTTAGGGGAGTAATGGGCTACTATTGTACTTCAGGGGAGTAATGACTTGTACGGATTTCGGCCGCGTAAAAGGCGCCCGCCGCGATTTTCCCACTGCCTTTATGAACTTGACGCACCAATTGTACTATTTTACTTTAGGAGAGTAATGCCACTCTATTGTACTTTAGGGGAGTAATTGCACTCTATTGTACTTTAGGGGAGTAATCGCACTCTATTGTACTTTAGGGGAGCAATGGCTGCCTGTCTGTCTCTAAAGTTTCTGACTTGCACATTGTTCTGAGAGCGTTTTAATGAATTTGACGTTTACACTTCAAAAATTTTATTATTTAAGTAAACGTCCTACTGAGTAGTATTCTCAGATCCAGTACAAAAAAAAAAAAACACCAAAAAAAAAACTTCCTCAAAAAATCACCACACTTCCATATGATTTTCTGAAAAATTTTTTCATTGTTATGTGTTCTACTAACATATAGTTGTATAGGTATGAAGCAAATAATCTTCTTTAGATCCCATCCCACACACCCTGGGTACACTACTGAAAGTTATTCTACTGGGTGGCTGGGTGGTATTCTCTAATGCAGAACAGTAGATGATTGAACAGTTTCTTATCGTTCATTCCTTTTTGGAACATGTAAGAGTACAAGTAGGTAGGGATGGGCACGAAAATTAAATCCGTTTAAATTTCGTATTCGTTAAATCAATAATTGCCCATTTTAATTTTCGTATTCGTTACTCGTTACGAAAATCAAAAGGCCAAATTCATATTCGTACTAGTACGAAAATTAATTTTCGTTACGACGATACGAGTTCATTTTTAGCATACGAAAATTAATTTTCGTTTTTCGATAGAACGGCGTTTCTACAGAAATACTGGACGAACACTTTATTACGCAATAACGCAGCAATAGCAGGAAGCGTAGCGACTTAAATTTCGACAACAGACAAAGTTTTCAAAGCAACCTCTTCATTACAATGCAACAATACTTCATTTTCTAACGTGTTTGACGACAAACGACTACGATCTGCACTTTTGCACTTGTTCGCAATGCTAAATACACGCTCAGAACCAGCAGTTGAAGCTGGCACACACAACAAATCAGGAGCGAGATTTGCAATGCTTGGGTAAAGCTTTCGGCCCTCAGTAAGCCAGTATTCGACAGGGTTGCCGCTTTTGGGCATCACAAAGCGGTCGGCTTTGTACCGCTCAATCTCTCCTTTCAACTCGTCCACCTTTGCGCTGGGGTTGGCCAGTTTAGACTGTCCTTCGGTTTCTGCCTCCTCCAGCAGCTGACTCAGATAATCAGACGCTGAGCTTGAATCCTTGGTGCAAGCAGCTTCCGGTCTCTGTGCATGCTGTGGCACTTCAACCAGGTCGCAGGGGTCTGACTCTCCAATCAACTAAAATTGTATACAAATCGCATAAGGAATGAATGGATTAACATAAATATTATTGTTACTTCAGAAAGCAGTGTAGTGGTTGCTGCAAATTTCTGCTCCCGATTCAGCAGCAGGCGGTATCGAGGGTCAAGAAAAGTAGAAAGCAGAAAGATGACGTCTGGAGGTTCGACGGTGCTGTCAAACACAAACCCAAATCTGTCATGACGTCGCAGTTCAGCCAATAACCTGGCTGATGTATGCTGTACAGCATTACTGCGTGGCTTGTTGAGTAGAGAACCCTAAATTTATATACAAGTAGAATGGTTACAGCATTCCAGAATGTACACAGGCAGAGCCATACCTTCAAGTGAGCTTCCAGGACTTTTATGGAAGGAATCACTTCAGACACTGTAGGAGACTTTTCCTGGGACAGCAAATCAGTGAATTCAGCAAACGGCTTGAGTAGGTCATACAGCTCTTGCAGCTGATCCCACTGTTCATAGGACGGACCGTCGATTTTGTACTTCTGTTGAACAGCCGGCAGTAAGTCTTTGAGCTCCAACAGTCGCTTTAGAAGCAAAAACATAGAACTCCATCTGAAATTCGTAAGGTATGCTAAACCAATTTACATGGCGGGTTTAATAACTTATAAAAGCGCATTCTGGTCATCATTAGAGCCCTGTACAGACCGCCCGGCACAGAATTTGGCTGGTGGTCTGACCGGTTGCAGCTTGCCAGGATGGATAGGGTTATATTTTAAAATCTACATTGTACTTTAGCCAAAACAAGCTTTTCTTTAAACCTGTCTTATGTTTAGGTTTGTTGCGTCATTAGAAATGTTTCTTTTGTACGTACTGTACTGTACGTAGTTCTCGCACAAGTGATTTTTCAAGATTCTTCGGCTATTTTAGCTCTTCCGAAAGGGGCCAGGCCGTCCAGCGCAAAATTCATCCGGGCGGACTCGAAATTTGATATTCCAGGCCAGGCCGTGAAAACAGGCACCATGCACAGGACTCTGTTTAGACACCTTTAGTAAAGAATTTTTCTTTTCTCTAATTTTTGACAAGTTTTTTTCATTCTACCTCTGCCAAAAAACGTGTACCTACCTACAACAGGTTCGATTTCCATAAAAAATAACGAAAAATCATCTAAAAGCAGACTGTTTCTAAATACGGGAAAATTTGGAACAATTTAGAAGCATAACTAGAAAAATCTAAGAACTATTGTCCCAAAATTTGTTTATTTTGACACAGGAATTTTTGGAAGGGAGGGAGGGGGTGGTGAAAAAAAGTTACATCATTTTTGCACGGCCCCTTAGAATTTTCGTGTCAAATTTCCGCATTATAGGCCCAGTTGTCTTGTTAATAAATTCTGAAAATTTGAGCGAAATCACCAATGACCAAGAACGAACAGTCTGAGTAAAGGTAGAAAAAGTGGTGGACGTTTTTTGGTCCATGCTTTATGTTAAAAAATTAACTTGACCTACCTGGTGACGACAAACAGCACAACTCCTTTTCCTCCAGAAAGCGATTTCAGTTCCTCCCCAGCTGTATGCTTGTGGAACTTGACTACTAGCTTCTTTGCAGCATCAACAGCTGGCAGAACACTAGGGTCAGTAATGACGGTACACACAACTAACTGAAGTGTGTGCACAAAGCAGCTCAGCCTTAGTTTCCCATACTTTTCAAAGGCTTGTCTTTCTGCCTCTTCGAACTTGTAGCCCAGCTGCATTACCTCGATTTGCAGCTCCTGCATCACCTCATCTTTCTCGCTGACATCATCCTCATCAAAAGAACATTCCAGATTCGTATCAGCATCATGCTGATGCTTGGTTTCAGCTTCCGCTTCTGCAGCTTCAAGCGCGGATTCTACTGCCTGTTGCATTCCAGTCATTGTGGCAGTGGCCTTTTCTAGGGCATACCGACGGGCCAAATCTTTGTTAAATCCCTTCAACATGTTGGATCCGTTATCCGTCAGGATCCGGTAAATTTGAGATTTATCCAAGCCCCAGTCAGTACACCAAATGTCATCAAACACCTCTGCAATCCGTTCGCCTGTGTGTGGATGAGAGAACTCCTTGAGTGCAATGGTTAGATGAGCAGGAGACATCGATTTCTTGTCACAGAACTGTACCTTGACTCCAACATACGGCGTGCCATCCCGGGCAGTCCAAATGTCTACACAAGGGCACAGCTTGGAGGTTCCAGAGAGAATCTGACGGATTTCACCTCGAAATCTGTCAGAAAATTCTTCAACGATGCGAACAAGAGTTCGTCTGCTAGGGGTCTTCCATCTGGGGTTCAGTTCCTTCGCAAATTCTTGGAAAAACTTATCCTCAGACATTGAATAGGGATAGTGTGGGTTCGCTGCCACCATTAGCGCAAACTTCTTGTTTATCCGGTCCATTTTGTCCTTTTCAAAACGATTCTTGGGGTCATAGCTAGCATGGAAGGCTGACCGGATGTCGCGCATCTGAGTTGGAGCTAAAAAACAGCTCAAAATTGGTATATACTACGCCATCATGAGCTGCCAGCCCAACAGTTAGCAGCTACATTCATAATAAACTGCCGCTACTAGGGTATAATAAACAACTATAATTAAAACAAAATTCGATAAATTTATAGTTAATTGTGTATTTTACATAGTGCGCAAATGTTAATTAAACTTACAGTAGTTATGTAGGTTGTGTTACCGAATTATCTATGAACGCACCATACTGCTGGTGCTGACAACAGTTTTAACAGACAACAATTCCAAAATAGCTATTACTTACATGCACAGAATCTAAGAAATAGGCTCGGAGCCTTTGTACGAATTAAAATTTTATTTAATTCTCACCTGTTGCGGCTTTGCCGGAGGAGGCCTGCTTCTGATCTTCTTTCTGTCTTTCTTTTTCCGTCTTTTGGTCTATGTATTGCTGCCAAATGCCCGAATTGTCACTCGAGTGATTCTTTGCTAAGTGTTGCTCCAAATTGGTCGGATTGAGCTCTTTCCTCCGGAACTTGCAAGCAACACCATCATATAAGTTGCAAACAACAAATCCCTCATCATCTTCATGGAAGAAATTCCATGCTACTGCAGTTCGTTTCCTTCCGGCGCCGCGGGGATTTTTATCGGCGTTCTTCACGTTAGACATTTTTTACACCGAAACGGAATTATCGCCGCATTTTACTGCCTAAAATGCTCAAGAAATACAAGAAAAAATCGATTACAGTAGTTTTAATAGCTGTTGTATTGTCACTAATGCCAACGTTTATTGTAGTATGCGCTAGGAACGTAAATTAAATTTCATATCGAAAATTAATTCTCGTATTGGTTCAATTTATTTTTCGTATTCGTTTAATTTTCGTTTACTGTTTTCACTAATTTTCGTTTTCGTTTTCGATACGAAAATTAAAAATCGGCGTTTTAATTTACGTACTAGTACGAAAATTAATTTTCGTGCCCATCCCTACAAGTAGGTAGGGGTACAGCTGACTCGATGTTCCATGAAAGTGTTTCAACTGGCCATCAGTTCAGCCCACTTTGCTTCCGTTTCTTTTTGAGCATCCTCATCAGTTGAAACCAGCTGAACATAGTTCTCTTTCCACGCCTGACCAAACTGTTGCTTCAGTAGATCCTGCATCTTGGTTATTATCGTGATTTTTCCACCATATACATCATCAAGCAGTTTGTTTTCTGCCATGAGTTTTGAACCTGTAAGATTTTGTTTGATACCACATTTATATTGAGATCATTACAAAGGTGATAATAAAATACCGGCTGCAACCCACTGGACTGGAGATAGAAACAAACAATGGGAAATCTGGCATCTGCCTTGCTGTGTTTTTCAATTCAGAAACTTCAAGTAACTCTTGACCAAACTGTCTCAGCAGGCACACTTCACAGTAATCTGCTGGTTTGCAAGGGGCCACAGCTTGGAGTTTACTTTTTGGATTCTGCTGAAGGGGGGTAACGATTGTTGGTTTCCAATGGACTGGCCCTTGGTCTTGAACAACTACAGTACTTTTGATCCAGTGAAGTTATATATAAATGACTCATCTTTTAAGACAATGTAGTCCACTATCCTAAAAAGCCCACCACTTAACATGTTTGCTCGATCTTGGTTGCCAATGACAACTGTACCACATGTCTGTAGCTTCAGTGAAAATATACAGCCCATAAATCTGTCCAAGTGGGAAATCGTAGAGTTCGTAAAATCTTTTAGTATGTTCATAGTGATAACAGCCAGCATCCAAAATTTCACCATCATGGTGCAACCCAAACAACACATACTTTCCACATTTTTCGTAATCCATGCCAATTCCAGTGTATTCTGTACGAACTGTAAACTGGTACATCACTGCAAACATTCTGTACTCTTCACACTTTATTGACTTTCTGTAAATTGTACCTGTGAAATGCTGGAGTACATCAGGCTTTAACACAAACACAACACCAGATACTGAGTCAGAGTTGCCAAGCCATTGATTCACATGAAAGAAGTGCTCTGTTTGGCCCACAACTAAGTTAAAATTCCTGGTGAAGATATTGTCACATACTGTATTTTCCGTTTTAACAGAACGTAGGAGACCTACAAATCGCTGCATAAATTTCCAAAATATCTAGTATTACTTAATACTTGTAGCATGGGGAATGCAGAGCTAAGTACCATTCGAGAACGTTTTGCGACATGGGATGGACTCATCAAATCAGTACTGACTTTGCATAGTGTCCCACGCTTGTCATAGCCAACCACCACTACTTGAATTGGGTAACTGTTCATGTAGCCACCACTCTCGTAGTACCACCCGATTTGCATGATGAATTCGTAATCTTTAACATTGAAACACCAAATGGGTCTATTACTACATCAGATTAGGGATGGGCACGAAAAATGTATTTTTCTTGAATTGAAAGTACGGTACCAAAAACATGTGCTGTTTTTCTGTTTGGGTCAGGTTTGGCGAAGCGATTATAGAGCCGTTGAGGGACAAGTCTGTTTCTTTGTGATGCATACGCCAGAGGCGTCTG
>JASANB010007829.1:0-20807 GCA_030248155.1 Sabatieria punctata | reverse complement strand
ACGAAATCAGAGATAATCTTTTGGATTAGTTCATATTGGTTATATGACTTATTTCAAGGTTCGTGCGGCTTTTGTACAGCAAAATTCCCTGACTTTTCCATGATCAAAGTCAAAATTCCCTGACAAAACAGGGTGAGGAAACTGCAATGTGTCTGAGAAAATTTTGAAAAATTGGCTTTGTAAAACGCATTTATTAACGGTATTCAGAGGGTAAATTTCCGGTTTAAGTAGTATATAAAGTCAGAAGACCGATCTTCAAAAGGGTGCTCTGTAAAGTGCTGACAGCATACATGTAACAGGTCATCCGCCGATGGGGGAGGGGGGGTTGGGGGGTCTGGCGCCGGCCGGGGGGGGGGGTATGAGCCAAAATTTTGGGGGAGGGGGGTGGGCACTAAAAAACGCTCAAAAATCGAAAAAAATCGCAATTTTTTGGCTAAAAATTGCCAAAAATCGCTAATTTGGGCTGAAATACAGCTAAAAAGTGCTGTTTTGCAGGCGATTTTGGCAATTTTTGTGTGTGAAATTGTAAAAAATTGCAAAATTTTGCTCGAAAATTTACTTGCCAGAAAAATCGGAGGGGGGGGGGGTCGGTGAAATCGTCTCGGGGGGGGGGGGGGTCCCCCATCCGGGGGGGGGGTCTGGCCTAAGTCGGGTGGGGGGCAGACCCCCCTGTTACATGTATGGCTGACAGGACCATTCGGCGGCGAAATGTTTCTGCTGCTGTCAAATTTTTCCCTGATTTTTTTTGAATTCCCTGACTTTTCCATGACTCCCTAACTTTCCAGGTCCCGCACGAACCCTGTATTTTGAAAACTATTTGGTTCAGAAAATACCATTCACTATTTGGTATTTTTATACCATTTGCATCCCAAAATTGCAGGCTGAGGAAAACTTCCCGAGGGAAGAACGCAAAAATATGCAATACAGACAGCAGTGATAGCATTTTCATGGCAGAATTCAAACCAATCTGCATACGACTTACATAGAAGCTTCAATGATAAACACGTTTCAAAGTCACTGTCACTTTGCAATAGATTTTCATAAACAGCCAAACACTTCGATTATTGTCCATAAAAGCGCATTTTGACAGTTTCAATAAAAACACAAACAAAATAACTAAGCACACTGGCTTCACACAAAAAATTGGCAACATAAACGAGAAGGTAGCATTTAATGTAAAAAGTTGAATCGGATGGTGTCGGTCTGTATAGAAGATAGTAGCGTATGAAGCATTCTCCATACTTCCAGTAAGTATTGGTGCACTGTTGGTTGTGTAGCAGTGAAATCAGGTGGAGGGGATGGTATCAACCAGCATGTCCGTTTGAACGAATCCGTTCTTCAGTTGGCTGAAATATTCCAAACTATACAGTGTCATACAATGATGAGATTGTCTGCCGAAAAGGTTAGAGGTTCGGTTGGCGGAATTAGAAAACAATAACTGAAAACCGTTCAAGAACCGCAGTTTTGAGTTAAAAATGCTCAAAACGACTGGTTTAACTGCATCTACAGTTCTACTGGCAGATAGCGATAAAAAATTAGTAACTGGAAAATTTGCTGAAACAAGGCTCACCAGAGAAACACTTAAGCATACATGTAACAGGGGGTGTGCCCCCACCCGACTTAGGCCAGAACCCCATCCCAAGACGATTTTTCCGACCCCCTCCGATTTTTCTGACAAGTAATTTTTGAGCCAATTTTTCCGATTTTTTTTGCAATTTCAGACACAGAAACTGCTAACATCGCCTGTAAAACAGCACTTTTTAGCTGTATTTCAGCCCAAATTAGCGAATTTTGACGATTTTTAACCGAAAAATTGCGATTTTTGAGAGTTTTCAGTGCTCAACCCCCAGAAATGTGGGCTCAGACCCCCAACCTCCTTTGACGGATGACCTGCTACATGTACGCTTTGAAGACTCTGTCTAACAGATTTTGGTGGCAATCACATGTACCCACGACCACGACAATTGACTATAAACGGTAACAAACCTCTGAAGGAGCTCAAGTTGCTGTTGCAGAGCAATAGGAGAGATGTCAGGGTCTAACTCGGCAAGAAAGCGGTAGCAGGACTCGAACAGCTCGAACGGAATTCCCGAATCGCCTTCGCTCATCACTCGCACGCAACCAGTCAGTGTTTGGTTGATGTTCTGAAGACAGTTTTTCTAAGCGATTTCTACAAGAGCGAACAATGCCGCAAAAAATCAAATACCAACTCTCAAACACCAGAATACACAAAAACTTACTCAGCCGGACCAAAAATCGTATTTCAGTGAACAGGTACATTCTGTATCATTAGAAAAGACAAAATCATTTTTTTAATGTTTGTGCTACTCAGGAACCTGTCACTATAAGAAACAATCGCATAAATTCTGCTATTTTTCAGTTTATTGTCGCCAAAGCGACTTTCTTCCTAAAGCCAGAATTGAAATATTTTCCGAATCAGCGTAATATGCGGCGCAAATAAGCCAAATACCCAATACCCGGAAAACACCCCAATACCCAAAAAAATACCTCAGCGGCAGTGCTGCAGACGAGCGCGATAAAATCAGAGGTGCAAATAAACTCGGTCTCCCACTCTCCCAACAGCCACAGACGTTCCAGCTCCATCTCGGGCAGATTATGCGTTCGGAAGAAATGCAACAGCTGTAAGTGACTGACCATCTTGGTCTCCAGAAACTGCAACCAACAAATAATTACCTTTCGATAAACTCTGTATTATACATGGGCTGATGGAGTGGATATACTGTACTGATATACTGTGGCTTTTTGGCGGGGGGGGGGGGTTGGAGAGTATAAAATCGCTTTCTCAAAAAAGGTCACCAAAACTAAGCACCGCCGTCGAGGGACTTCGGCCGAAATTTTCTGTTTTTTACCAAAGAAAAAGAAAAGAAAGATAGTTTATTATTATCGTCCACTACAAAAGTACATACCGATCAGAATTAAAAAGGACAAGCTGGGTCGATCGACCGGCTACTAATGCCCGATCCTTAGGGCATGCAAGTAGATTGAAACCAGCTGTTCGCTTTTAAAAGCTTTTGCGGAAGAGGAATTTAGGTAAGGTACCACTGAAAAAGGCAATGCCTTCCAAATACCTGTTACCCTGTTCGCAAACAAGTTTTTGGCTGTGTCGAGACGAGTATACTGTATAGATAATTTCAAACTGTGGCCACGCGTGGTAAACACGCGCGCGAATTCAAATAATTCCCCACCCCGACCACAAAATGTTTAGAGGGGGTTGGGGGTATGGCCGACCGAGAGGGGTAAACCCTATAACCCCATGTATGGACCGGCTCGCAATTACAAGTAAATTCACATGCGAGAAAAGGTTTTCGTGTTGGAACAGAAAAAATTGGAAAAAATATTTTTAAACCTGTTGATCTGTTGTGATTGATTTCCGGTACCGCAATATCCCGATGCGGTAACGGATCTGATCTACATATCGTGACCTATCTGCAAGGTTAAACTCTTACTTCATTCCACAGCTCAGTTAAGGTCTGTTCAGAGATCAAAGTGGTTCCTTCAATGTCGAGTCTTTCTTCCAACAGCGGTGACAGCGCCAAATCGGACGTAGATACAGACGTCTTTTGATTGGCTAACTCGGCGAAATATCTGCAAATTTGATCTGTCTATCAAAGCGAAATGATCAACCGTTGCAAAATCACAACATTAGTGCTTTTTCGTGAAACAGCAAGTACTGCCAAAGACAAAACACTAGCTAAGATAGGCAAACGCGAATGTTACATTTAGAGAGCAAAATTTAAAAAAATTGAGCCCCGCCCTCCGATTTTTCTGGCAAATAATTTCGTCAGCTAATTTTTGCAATTTTTAGAATTTCAGAGACTAAAATCGCCTGGAAAACAGCACTTTACAGCCCAAAATTACCGACTTTTTGCGTTTTTAGTACCTAACAACCCGTACATGTAACAGGTCATCCGCCGAAGGGGAGGGAGGTTGGGGGTCTGCCGCCGGCGGGAGGGCGGTCTGAGCCCAAATTTTGGGACGGGTTTGAGCACTAAGAAACGCTCAAAAATCGCAATTTTTCGGCTAAAAATGGTCAAAAATCGCTAATTTGGGCTGAAATACAACTAAAAGTGCTGTTTTACAGGCCATTTTGACAATTTTTGTGTCTGAAATTGCAAAAGTCGCAAAAGTTTGTGAAAAAATACTTGCGGAAAAGCGGAAGGGGTCGGAAAAATCGTCTCGGGGATCACATTGCCCCATGGGCAGATGACCTATTACGTGCCTCGCGGCGAAGCCAGAGAGATACTCCTACTGTGCATATATGCACACATGATCGATCGATAAAAAATAAGCACACACCATATATGGGCTGGGGGTTACCCCTTCGCCGGCAGCCCCCACCCCCCGTCGGTCACCCCCTATGCGGCCCATACCCCCTCACCGGCCAAATTTTGCGAGTTTCTTTTGGTAAAGCAATTTTATGCGCTTCATACGCCCGCCGAAAAACCACTTACCCCCTCCAGATTTTTCAGGCCCATGTTTGGCACACACGATCGATAGATAAAAAGGAAACATCATACTTGGCCGCCCAAACAACAATGTTCTGCGGCTGTTGCTTAAGCAAGGTCTTGGTGAATTGCTTCAGAATATCCGGCAGTTCAGGCGGGATGTGTATTTCTCTATCAACTGCCGCCACAGTCTGTTCACCCACGTCCTCAGCCATGTCTATGAGTGGATTATTAGCGAAGCCAGGTTAATGGCTCCCTCACGTTCGATTAGCCTTGCTTAATGGCTTCGGGGCGAACGGGTTTTCACGCTTGTAAAACTCTCTCAGCAAGGCCACGGCCTCGTCTGCGCGCACACCCTCCTCCACCAACACACGGTGGCCCGGCACGGCCGCCTGTACGTCCAGAACGGTGCCCATTCCGCCGAAACGACTATTCCGACAACCAAACACCACTTTTACGGCTCGCACTTGCTGCAATGCGCTGGCACACATAACGCACGGTTCTACATTGACGTAGAAGGTGCTATGAGAGAGCAAATCGGTGGTGTTGAGATTGTGTCGGAGACAGAACTCGGAGACGCGATCGATCGCAACCAATTCGGCGTGTCTGGTGGCGTTTTTGGTGGCGTTCACTTCGTTACGACCGCTACCCACTACTGTAGCTTTTCCTTGATGCTCGGCCGTAATCACGCAACCGACTGGCACCTCGTTGGCCGCGAAGGCCTCGCGCGCCAGAGCGAACGCCCGCGACATAAAATCCGTTTCTTCCTTTTCTGCTGACTCGCTTGTGCTGCTTACTACAAATCCTGTAGCCATTTCTCCTCTCTGGTAACAGAGCTACGACCTGCAGCTGCAGCAATTCGTGCGCCTTCGACACCGAACCACCGCCAGCGATGAATGACAGTCAGCAGGTAGAGCCGGCGCGTCGTCAGTGCCCAGCAAAAGTGGGTGCGTCGTTGGTATCTCCCTGTCCCTCCCGATCAAGATTCCCGGCCATTTCCCCCCCCACCCGGCTCTGCCGCTGCGGGTTACTTTATTATTGCTGCATGTGAAACAACACAAAGCGCGCGAATTTTAAACGACTTCACAGAGAAGTGGTAGTAAAAGCACTAAAACAGAACAACTTAAATCTCCAAGTAGTTGCAATTTTTATAAATACCGATACCCGGTATGCCAATTATTTTCAGAATATCTGCCTGCAAGTGCAAACATCCCTCCCCTTTGCTGTTATCAGGTACGGTGCAACAGCAGCTCCAGTTCGGTTCCCATTTACCATCACCAACTTTTGGAGGCCTGGGTTGGGCCTGGGCCTGACAATTTTCCAAATATAAAAGTACCCCTAGAGACGCATCAGTATAGGCACGCTCTGGAGGGCCTGTTTTCCAAACATAAAAGTACCCCTAGGGGACGCATCGGTGTAGGAAATCTCCGGAGGGCCTGTTTTAAGAACATAAAAATACCCCTAGGGGACGCATCGGTATAGGAACGCTCCGGAGGGCCTGTTTTAAAAACATAAAAGTACCCCTAGGGGACGCATCGGTGTAGGAACGCTCCAGAGGCCCTGTTTTAAAAACATAAAAATACCCCCTAGGGGACGCATCGGTATAGGAACGCTCCAGAGGCCCTGTTTTAAAAACATAAAATACCCCTAGGGGACGCATCGGTGTAGGAACGCTCCAGAGGCCCTGTTTTAAAAACATAAAAATACCCCTAGATGGACGCATCAGTATAGGCACGCTCCGGAGAGCCTGTTTTAGAAACATAAAAGAACTCCTAAAGACGCATTTTCCAAATATAAAATCATTTCTGACCTCTCAAAAACCTCAGCGGAGGGGAAGAAAAATATATTTTCACACCAAACATAGAGCAGATAGCGCATACCGTAATCCGGCCGCGGCAGCGCCGGGTGGGGGGGAATGGGCTTCCTCCCCCCCCCGATCAAAGTGGCCCGTCGTTTAGGCGATCTGTACCAAAGTGGTCCAAATGCAATTTCAGATTGTTTCGGCTTCTGCTGTCAAAAAGGGAACTCGCTGTGCCTTGGCTGCCTGGATGACTCTGGACTCTGAACACGAAGAAACTGAGAGAATTGAGGTACCTTTAGCAGACTGTACATGTACTAGGGGACCTCCTGTTACATGTATGCCCTCTAGCTGCTTCACTTCACTTCACTTCTTGGCCTCCATAGCACCAGAGTGCTACATACATGCCACCTTTCCGCATTTGATTTCGCAGGCGTTTTACTGTCGGACAACTGTAAGTTGTCAAAGGGAGTAAAAGTTAGAAATACATTATGTCCACATGCAAGCAAACGAATACCAAATAGGAACAAGCAACATTGCGTTATACCATATGCTGTGAGACATGTGCATGCAATACGCGAAGTGCTAATTTTACATAATTAGATAAGATTACCGATTTTGTGTTTTGGACGGTTGCGTTGTTGTACGTGATGCCAACAAAGTCAAGTTTTGCCAATACCGACGATGAATCTGAAGGGCTTCCTACTACGTTGATGCTGGCCTTCATTTTCTGTCTGATTGTTATCTGCCTGTGTGTCTTTGCTTTGGTTACTGTCCTCTTCGGAATGTACTTAGCGCAGCGAGTAGGGTCAGTGTTGTCGATGTCATAGGTACAGTGGTGTGTTTAGGTCGGTCTACCTGCCGGAATTCAGCTAGGTGCAATGGCCCCACCGCCACACCCTCCTCACAATGGGCCCGCCGAGAATCCGATGCTGGAGCCTCCCCAATGGGTCCGCCGAGAATCCGATGCTCAACGCTCCTCAGAATGGTCCCGCCGAGTATGCTCTGATGGAGCCACCCAATGGGCCTGCCGAGAATCCGATGCTCAACGCTCCTCAGAATGGTCCCGCCGAGTATGCTCTGCTGGAGCCACCCAATGGGCCTGCCGAGAATCCGATGCTCAACGCTCCTCAGAATGGTCCGGCCGAGTATGCTATGCTGGAGCTTCCCAATGGGCCCGCCGAGAATCCGATGCTCAACGCTCCTCAGAATGGTCCGGCCGAGTATGCTATGCTGGAGCTTCCCAATGGGCCCGCCGAGAATCCGATGCTCAACGCTCCTCAGAATGGTCCGGCCGAGTATGATCTGCTGGAGCTTCCCAATGGGCCAGCCGAGAATCCGATGCTCAACGCTCCTCAGAATGGTCCCGCCGAGTATGCTCTGCTGGAGCCACCCAATGGGCCTGCCGAGAATCCGATGCTCAACGCTCCTCAGAATGGTCCCGCCGAGTATGCTCTGCTGGAGCCACCCAATGGGCCTGCCGAGAATCCGATGCTCAACGCTCCTCAGAATGGTCCGGCCGAGTATGCTATGCTGGAGCTTCCCAATGGGCCCGCCGAGAATCCGATGCTCAACGCTCCTCAGAATGGTCCGGCCGAGTATGCTATGCTGGAGCTTCCCAATGGGCCCGCCGAGAATCCGATGCTCAACGCTCCTCAGAATGGTCCGGCCGAGTATGCTATGCTGGAGCTTCCCAATGGGCCCGCCGAGAATCCGATGCTCAACGCTCCTCAGAATGGTCCGGCCGAGTATGCTCTGCTGGAGCCTCCCAATGGGCCCGCCGAGAATCCGATGCTCAACGCTGCTCAGAATGGTCCGGCCGAGTATGCTATGCTGGAGCCTCCCAATGGGCCCGCCGAGAATCCGATGCTCAACGCTCCTCAGAATGGTCCGGCCGAGTATGCTCTGCTGGAGCCTCCCAATGGGCCCGCCGAGAATCCGATGCTCAACGCTGCTCAGAATGGTCCGGCCGAGTATGCTCTGCTGGAGCCTCCCAATGGGCCCGCCGAGAATCCGATGCTCAACGCTCCTCAGAATGGTCCGGATGAGTATGCTATGCTGGAGCTTCCCAATGGGCCCACCGAGAATCCGATGCTCAACGCTCCTCAGAATGGTCCGGCCGAGTATGCTATGCTGTAGCTTCCCAATGGGCCCGCCGAGAATCCGATGCTCAACGCTCCTCAGAATGGTCCGGCCGAGTATGCTCTGCTGGAGCCTCCCAATGGGCCCGCCGAGAATCCGATGCTCAACGCTCCTCAGAATGGTCCGGCCGAGTATGCTATGCTGGAGCTTCCCAATGGGCCCGCCGAGAATCCGATGCAGCACGCGATAGTGCAAGTGCTGGAGCAGGTATCATACCGTTCGCCTACTGCGACCAGTACACTAGCGACAACTCGCCAATGTCGGTCAACGCAACCATTGTTGAGAGCTTTGAACGAGTCCATTCAAGCGGTCGATCATACACGTACACCGATGCCGCGTTCATCCCGCCGCCGGCAAAGCGCAGAAAAATGGACCCGGAAAGAGATTTCTAGCTCGAAACTAACTAAGAAATTATCGACCCCTTCTTCCTACTCGTGTTTTACCGCTTCTACAGTAAAATGTATCACTGGAGTAAACACGGTAAACCGTAAAACAAGACAGGAACAGGATTTGCGAAAAGTAACGATATAGTACCAGAGCATATACCAAATAGCAAAGAAGAAAGCGTAACAAACCGCCAGACAGAAGAAAACACGATATACATTGTAGCTAGCAGAAGGCGCCAGCGTAAATAACCCCACTGTAGGGGTAAAGTCGAAGCATAACGGGCCGCCTGAGAGAAGCCCCAAGAGGCGTCTCGCAAAGCTGAAATAAGTTGCATATTAAAGATAAGACCAAAACATGGCATCAGAGGCCCATAGAAGCGGCGATGGAGCACTTGAATGCTTGAGAGCGGCGAATGCAGCGAACCATGGAGGAGCTAGACTTCCAGCGGCCAAACTCTTGAACATGACCGGGGTCAACGCCGCATTCCACTAATCGAGTAGCACCGCCGGCTCGAAACGCGTGTGAGCTCAAGGGCCGTGAAGCCGGTGGAGCGGCCGCAGCCAAAAGGGTACGTTTTCGGGTCATAAAACCTTCTACCTCATAAACCTCACAACTAGACCACCACTCCACCACTTTCCACTTTCCTTTCATTGGTGCCGAGACCTTCATTCATCCCATCGAGCCCACCTTCATTTGTTTCTACTACAAGTCCCAGTTCAACTACAAAGCTTCTTCTGTTCCCCATTCTCAAATTTGTGTTCCTTGGTTTCGTGATCGTCAGGCACAGCCGTGCCCCACTGACGCTCACTTTGTTTCCTGCTACTTCGCTACTATGTCAATCTACTCTTCTACTCTACTACAACTCTCTCAAGACCATCAACGACAACGTCAGGAGCTACTACATCGTCACCAACAAGAACGCCTTCAGCTTCAGCAACAACTACAACAGCAGCAACAACAATTCGACCGCTTTCAACAAGAACAACGGATCCTCAACAATCGTATTCTCCTTGCGCTTACCAAATCCCTAACCCAGCCTCGCAAGTCCCCAGTGAAGACGTCTCAAGCCCCTAATCTTCGTCCGTGTGTAGAGGAGCAGAAGGCAGATGTGCCGAAAGCAGTAGATACGGATGATGCGCAGTTAGTTGACGGAGTTCCAGAGTCTCTTTGTTTGGCGGAAAGCCGTTCTGGGTCTGTTCCCATTGATGTTGTGCAGCAAGCACCTTGTGAAGATATGAGCTCTAGTTTTTGTTTGAAGAGGATAGTTAGAAGGAAGAGAGAAGAGGAGGAAGAAGATGGAGGCAGAGGCGACAAGGCAAAGATGTTAAGAGAAAGAAGGAGAAAGAGGTCGAAGAGAAGAAATGGAGTGAAGAGAGTGATGAAGAGTTTATCAACTAGTTGGCACTCACACAACACACACACACGCACACAAACGCAACCACTCGATAACTTGACAATACAAACACTCTGAATCACGCATTCCTTCATCGGCTAATTTAACCTCCGTAAATGAGACGAATCCCCAAAAATGGGACCCCAAGTGACCAACTGATAGTCAAATATACTCTTAATAAATGGGACACGGTTCACTGAATTTTAACTGGTTTTTGTTTAATCTGGTACGTTTATACTCCATGAAGTGTCATAATACAGTCAGGCACTTAACGCCGTTTATGGTACCGACACCATATAAGGTGCCGGTACCATATATGGTACCGGTACCGAGGGTAGTGGTACCATATATGGTACCGGCACCATATATGGTACCGTCACCATATATGGTACCGGTAACATATATGGTACCCCCTCCTTCGGGGCCTGTGGTGGTACCATATATGGTACCGGCACCATATATGGTACCCCTAGCCATGGCCATGGGTGCCGGTACCATATATGGTGCGGGTACCATATATGGTGACGGTACCATATATGGTACCGGTACCATATATGGTACCACTACCATATATGGGTCGAAATCTGAACGGAGTGGTACCATATATGGTACCGGTACCGGAAAAACGCGAAGGTGGGGGTACCATATATGGTGCCGGTCCCATATATGGTACCGGCACCTAATATGGTACCGTCACCATATCTGGTACCGGTACCATATATGGTACCACCACAGACCTCGAACGTGGGGGTACCATATATGGTGCCGGTACCATATATGGTACCGGTTCCATATATGGTACCGGCACCTTATTTGGTACCGGTACCATATATGGTACCACCACAGGCCCCGAAGGTGGGGGTACCATATATGGTACCGGTACCATATATGGTGACGGTACCATATATGGTGCCGGTACCATATATGGTACCACTACCTACGGTACCGGTACCATATATGGTACCGGCACCTTATATGGTGTCGGTACCATAAACGGCGTTAAGTGCCTGACTGTAATAGTATGGGCCAAAAAATGTCCATCCCCTTACTCAAACGATTCGTTATCGCTCAGTTCTTTATGGATTTGGCTGAAATTTTCAGGATTTATTACCTTGACAACTGGTTACATATTACGCGAAGTTGGTGCCAAAATTCTAACCCGTCCTGGTTTTAGAAGAAAGAAGAAGAAGAAAGTTTATTCAGTAGCACAGCATACCGTACAGTACATACGTACTTCTAAGCAGTAGGCGGGAATTTTATGAGGTTTATGAGGTAGAAGGTTTTATGACCCGAAAACGTACCCTTTTGGCTGCGGCCGCTCCACCGGCTTCACGGCCCTTGAGCTCACACGCGTTTCGAGCCGGCGGTGCTACTCGATTAGTGGAATGCGGCGTTGACCCCGGTCATGTTCAAGAGTTTGGCCGCTGGAAGTCTAGCTCCTCCATGGTTCGCTGCATTCGCCGCTCTCAAGCATTCAAGTGCTCCATCGCCGCTTCTATGGGCCTCTGATGCCATGTTTTGGTCTTATCTTTAATATGCAACTTATTTCAGCTTTGCGAGACGCCTCTTGGGGCTTCTCTCAGGCGGCCCGTTATGCTTCGACTTTCCCCCTACAGTGGGTTATTTACGCTGGCGCCTTCTGCTAGCTACAATGTATATCGTGTTTTCTTCTGTCTGGCGGTTTGTTACGCTTTCTTCTTTGCTATTTGGTATATGCTCTGGTACTATATCGTTACTTTTCGCAAATCCTGTTCCTGTCTTGTTTTACGGTTTACCGTGTTTACTCCAGTGATACATTTTACTGTAGAAGCGGTAAAACACGAGTAGGAAGAAGGGGTCGATAATTTCTTAGTTAGTTTCGAGCTAGAAATCTCTTTCCGGGTCCATTTTTCTGCGCTTTGCCGGCGGCGGGATGAACGCGGCATCGGTGTACGTGTATGATCGACCGCTTGAATGGACTCGTTCAAAGCTCTCAACAATGGTTGCGTTGACCGACATTGGCGAGTTGTCGCTAGTGTACTGGTCGCAGTAGGCGAACGGTATGATACCTGCTCCAGCACTTGCACTATCGCGTGCTGCATCGGATTCTCGGCGGGCCCATTGGGAAGCTCCAGCATAGCATACTCGGCCGGACCATTCTGAGGAGCGTTGAGCATCGGATTCTCGGCGGGCCCATTGGGAGGCTCCAGCAGAGCATACTCGGCCGGACCATTCTGAGGAGCGTTGAGCATCGGATTCTCGGCGTGCCCATTGGGAAGCTACAGCATAGCATACTCGGCCGGACCATTCTGAGGAGCGTTGAGCATCGGATTCTCGGTGGGCCCATTGGGAAGCTCCAGCATAGCATACTCATCCGGACCATTCTGAGGAGCGTTGAGCATCGGATTCTCGGCGGGCCCATTGGGAGGCTCCAGCAGAGCATACTCGGCCGGACCATTCTGAGCAGCGTTGAGCATCGGATTCTCGGCGGGCCCATTGGGAGGCTCCAGCAGAGCATACTCGGCCGGACCATTCTGAGGAGCGTTGAGCATCGGATTCTCGGCGGGCCCATTGGGAGGCTCCAGCATAGCATACTCGGCCGGACCATTCTGAGCAGCGTTGAGCATCGGATTCTCGGCGGGCCCATTGGGAGGCTCCAGCAGAGCATACTCGGCCGGACCATTCTGAGGAGCGTTGAGCATCGGATTCTCGGCGGGCCCATTGGGAAGCTCCAGCATAGCATACTCGGCCGGACCATTCTGAGGAGCGTTGAGCATCGGATTCTCGGCGGGCCCATTGGGAAGCTCCAGCATAGCATACTCGGCCGGACCATTCTGAGGAGCGTTGAGCATCGGATTCTCGGCGGGCCCATTGGGAAGCTCCAGCATAGCATACTCGGCCGGACCATTCTGAGGAGCGTTGAGCATCGGATTCTCGGCAGGCCCATTGGGTGGCTCCAGCAGAGCATACTCGGCGGGACCATTCTGAGGAGCGTTGAGCATCGGATTCTCGGCAGGCCCATTGGGTGGCTCCAGCAGAGCATACTCGGCGGGACCATTCTGAGGAGCGTTGAGCATCGGATTCTCGGCGGGCCCATTGGGAAGCTCCAGCATAGCATACTCGGCCGGACCATTCTGAGGAGCGTTGAGCATCGGATTCTCGGCGGGCCCATTGGGAAGCTCCAGCATAGCATACTCGGCCGGACCATTCAGAGGAGCGTTGAGCATCGGATTCTCGGCGGGCCCATTGGGAAGCTCCAGCATAGCATACTCGGCCGGACCATTCTGAGGAGCGTTGAGCATCGGATTCTCGGCAGGCCCATTGGGTGGCTCCAGCAGAGCATACTCGGCGGGACCATTCTGAGGAGCGTTGAGCATCGGATTCTCGGCAGGCCCATTGGGTGGCTCCAGCAGAGCATACTCGGCGGGACCATTCTGAGGAGCGTTGAGCATCGGATTCTCGGCGGACCCATTGGGAGGCTCCAGCATCGGATTCTCGGCGGGCCCATTGTGAGGAGGGTGTGGCGGTGGGGCCATTGCACCTAGCTGAATTCCGGCAGGTAGACCGACCTAAACACACCACTGTACCTATGACATCGACAACACTGACCCTACTCGCTGCGCTAAGTACATTCCGAAGAGGACAGTAACCAAAGCAAAGACACACAGGCAGATAACAATCAGACAGAAAATGAAGGCCAGCATCAACGTAGTAGGAAGCCCTTCAGATTCATCGTCGGTATTGGCAAAACTTGACTTTGTTGGCATCACGTACAACAACGCAACCGTCCAAAACACAAAATCGGTAATCTTATCTAATTATGTAAAATTAGCACTTCGCGTATTGCATGCACATGTCTCACAGCATATGGTATAACGCAATGTTGCTTGTTCCTATTTGGTATTCGTTTGCTTGCATGTGGACATAATGTATTTCTAACTTTTACTCCCTTTGACAACTTACAGTTGTCCGACAGTAAAACGCCTGCGAAATCAAATGCGGAAAGGTGGCATGTATGTAGCACTCTGGTGCTATGGAGGCCAAGAAGTGAAGTGAAGTGAAGCAGCTAGAGGGCATACATGTAACAGGAGGTCCCCTAGTACATGTACAGTCTGCTAAAGGTACCTCAATTCTCTCAGTTTCTTCGTGTTCAGAGTCCAGAGTCATCCAGGCAGCCAAGGCACAGCGAGTTCCCTTTTTGACAGCAGAAGCCGAAACAATCTGAAATTGCATTTGGACCACTTTGGTACAGATCGCCTAAACGACGGGCCACTTTGATCGGGGGGGGGGAGGAAGCCCATTCCCCCCCACCCGGCGCTGCCGCGGCCGGATTACGGTATGCGCTATCTGCTCTATGTTTGGTGTGAAAATATATTTTTCTTCCCCTCCGCTGAGGTTTTTGAGAGGTCAGAAATGATTTTATATTTGGAAAATGCGTCTTTAGGAGTTCTTTTATGTTTCTAAAACAGGCTCTCCGGAGCGTGCCTATACTGATGCGTCCATCTAGGGGTATTTTTATGTTTTTAAAACAGGGCCTCTGGAGCGTTCCTACACCGATGCGTCCCCTAGGGGTATTTTATGTTTTTAAAACAGGGCCTCTGGAGCGTTCCTATACCGATGCGTCCCCTAGGGGTATTTTTATGTTTTTAAAACAGGGCCTCTGGAGCGTTCCTACACCGATGCGTCCCCTAGGGGTACTTTTATGTTTTTAAAACAGGCCCTCCGGAGCGTTCCTATACCGATGCGTCCCCTAGGGGTATTTTTATGTTCTTAAAACAGGCCCTCCGGAGATTTCCTACACCGATGCGTCCCCTAGGGGTACTTTTATGTTTGGAAAACAGGCCCTCCAGAGCGTGCCTATACTGATGCGTCTCTAGGGGTACTTTTATATTTGGAAAATTGTCAGGCCCAGGCCCAACCCAGGCCTCCAAAAGTTGGTGATGGTAAATGGGAACCGAACTGGAGCTGCTGTTGCACCGTACCTGATAACAGCAAAGGGGAGGGATGTTTGCACTTGCAGGCAGATATTCTGAAAATAATTGGCATACCGGGTATCGGTATTTATAAAAATTGCAACTACTTGGAGATTTAAGTTGTTCTGTTTTAGTGCTTTTACTACCACTTCTCTGTGAAGTCGTTTAAACTTCGCGCGCTTTGTGTTGTTTCACATGCAGCAATATTACAGTAACCCGCCGCGGCAGCGCCGGGTGGGGGGGGGAATGGGCCGGGAATCTTGATCGGGAGGGACAGGGAGATACCAACGACGCACCCACTTTTGCTGGGCACTGACGACGCGCCGGCTCTACCTGCTGACTGTCATTCATCGCTGGCGGTGGTTCGGTGTCGAAGGCGCACGAATTGCTGCAGCTGCAGGTCGTAGCTCTGTTACCAGAGAGGAGAAATGGCTACAGGATTTGTAGTAAGCAGCACAAGCGAGTCAGCAGAAAAGGAAGAAACGGATTTTATGTCGCGGGCGTTCGCTCTGGCGCGCGAGGCCTTCGCGGCCAACGAGGTGCCAGTCGGTTGCGTGATTACGGCCGAGCATCAAGGAAAAGCTACAGTAGTGGGTAGCGGTCGTAACGAAGTGAACGCCACCAAAAACGCCACCAGACACGCCGAATTGGTTGCGATCGATCGCGTCTCCGAGTTCTGTCTCCGACACAATCTCAACACCACCGATTTGCTCTCTCATAGCACCTTCTACGTCAATGTAGAACCGTGCGTTATGTGTGCCAGCGCATTGCAGCAAGTGCGAGCCGTAAAAGTGGTGTTTGGTTGTCGGAATAGTCGTTTCGGCGGAATGGGCACCGTTCTGGACGTACAGGCGGCCGTGCCGGGCCACCGTGTGTTGGTGGAGGAGGGTGTGCGCGCAGACGAGGCCGTGGCCTTGCTGAGAGAGTTTTACAAGCGTGAAAACCCGTTCGCCCCGAAGCCATTAAGCAAGGCTAATCGAACGTGAGGGAGCCATTAACCTGGCTTCGCTAATAATCCACTCATAGACATGGCTGAGGACGTGGGTGAACAGACTGTGGCGGCAGTTGATAGAGAAATACACATCCCGCCTGAACTGCCGGATATTCTGAAGCAATTCACCAAGACCTTGCTTAAGCAACAGCCGCAGAACATTGTTGTTTGGGCGGCCAAGTATGATGTTTCCTTTTTATCTATCGATCGTGTGTGCCAAACATGGGCCTGAAAAATCTGGAGGGGGTAAGTGGTTTTTCGGCGGGCGTATGAAGCGCATAAAATTGCTTTACCAAAAGAAACTCGCAAAATTTGGCCGGTGAGGGGGTATGGGCCGCATAGGGGGTGACCGACGGGGGGTGGGGGCTGCCGGCGAAGGGGTAACCCCCAGCCCATATATGGTGTGTGCTTATTTTTTATCGATCGATCATGTGTGCATATATGCACAGTAGGAGTATCTCTCTGGCTTCGCCGCGAGGCACGTAATAGGTCATCTGCCCATGGGGCAATGTGATCCCCGAGACGATTTTTCCGACCCCTTCCGCTTTTCCGCAAGTATTTTTTCACAAACTTTTGCGACTTTTGCAATTTCAGACACAAAAATTGTCAAAATGGCCTGTAAAACAGCACTTTTAGTTGTATTTCAGCCCAAATTAGCGATTTTTGACCATTTTTAGCCGAAAAATTGCGATTTTTGAGCGTTTCTTAGTGCTCAAACCCGTCCCAAAATTTGGGCTCAGACCGCCCTCCCGCCGGCGGCAGACCCCCAACCTCCCTCCCCTTCGGCGGATGACCTGTTACATGTACGGGTTGTTAGGTACTAAAAACGCAAAAAGTCGGTAATTTTGGGCTGTAAAGTGCTGTTTTCCAGGCGATTTTAGTCTCTGAAATTCTAAAAATTGCAAAAATTAGCTGACGAAATTATTTGCCAGAAAAATCGGAGGGCGGGGCTCAATTTTTTTAAATTTTGCTCTCTAAATGTAACATTCGCGTTTGCCTATCTTAGCTAGTGTTTTGTCTTTGGCAGTACTTGCTGTTTCACGAAAAAGCACTAATGTTGTGATTTTGCAACGGTTGATCATTTCGCTTTGATAGACAGATCAAATTTGCAGATATTTCGCCGAGTTAGCCAATCAAAAGACGTCTGTATCTACGTCCGATTTGGCGCTGTCACCGCTGTTGGAAGAAAGACTCGACATTGAAGGAACCACTTTGATCTCTGAACAGACCTTAACTGAGCTGTGGAATGAAGTAAGAGTTTAACCTTGCAGATAGGTCACGATATGTAGATCAGATCCGTTACCGCATCGGGATATTGCGGTACCGGAAATCAATCACAACAGATCAACAGGTTTAAAAATATTTTTTCCAATTTTTTCTGTTCCAACACGAAAACCTTTTCTCGCATGTGAATTTACTTGTAATTGCGAGCCGGTCCATACATGGGGTTATAGGGTTTACCCCTCTCGGTCGGCCATACCCCCAACCCCCTCTAAACATTTTGTGGTCGGGGTGGGGAATTATTTGAATTCGCGCGCGTGTTTACCACGCGTGGCCACAGTTTGAAATTATCTATACAGTATACTCGTCTCGACACAGCCAAAAACTTGTTTGCGAACAGGGTAACAGGTATTTGGAAGGCATTGCCTTTTTCAGTGGTACCTTACCTAAATTCCTCTTCCGCAAAAGCTTTTAAAAGCGAACAGCTGGTTTCAATCTACTTGCATGCCTAAGGATCGGGCATTAGTAGCCGGTCGATCGACCCAGCTTGTCCTTTTTAATTCTGATCGGTATGTACTTTTGTAGTGGACGATAATAATAAACTATCTTTCTTTTCTTTTTCTTTGGTAAAAAACAGAAAATTTCGGCCGAAGTCCCTCGACGGCGGTGCTTAGTTTTGGTGACCTTTTTTGAGAAAGCGATTTTATACTCTCCAACCCCCCCCCCCCCGCCAAAAAGCCACAGTATATCAGTACAGTATATCCACTCCATCAGCCCATGTATAATACAGAGTTTATCGAAAGGTAATTATTTGTTGGTTGCAGTTTCTGGAGACCAAGATGGTCAGTCACTTACAGCTGTTGCATTTCTTCCGAACGCATAATCTGCCCGAGATGGAGCTGGAACGTCTGTGGCTGTTGGGAGAGTGGGAGACCGAGTTTATTTGCACCTCTGATTTTATCGCGCTCGTCTGCAGCACTGCCGCTGAGGTATTTTTTTGGGTATTGGGGTGTTTTCCGGGTATTGGGTATTTGGCTTATTTGCGCCGCATATTACGCTGATTCGGAAAATATTTCAATTCTGGCTTTAGGAAGAAAGTCGCTTTGGCGACAATAAACTGAAAAATAGCAGAATTTATGCGATTGTTTCTTATAGTGACAGGTTCCTGAGTAGCACAAACATTAAAAAAATGATTTTGTCTTTTCTAATGATACAGAATGTACCTGTTCACTGAAATACGATTTTTGGTCCGGCTGAGTAAGTTTTTGTGTATTCTGGTGTTTGAGAGTTGGTATTTGATTTTTTGCGGCATTGTTCGCTCTTGTAGAAATCGCTTAGAAAAACTGTCTTCAGAACATCAACCAAACACTGACTGGTTGCGTGCGAGTGATGAGCGAAGGCGATTCGGGAATTCCGTTCGAGCTGTTCGAGTCCTGCTACCGCTTTCTTGCCGAGTTAGACCCTGACATCTCTCCTATTGCTCTGCAACAGCAACTTGAGCTCCTTCAGAGGTTTGTTACCGTTTATAGTCAATTGTCGTGGTCGTGGGTACATGTGATTGCCACCAAAATCTGTTAGACAGAGTCTTCAAAGCGTACATGTAGCAGGTCATCCGTCAAAGGAGGTTGGGGGTCTGAGCCCACATTTCTGGGGGTTGAGCACTGAAAACTCTCAAAAATCGCAATTTTTCGGTTAAAAATCGTCAAAATTCGCTAATTTGGGCTGAAATACAGCTAAAAAGTGCTGTTTTACAGGCGATGTTAGCAGTTTCTGTGTCTGAAATTGCAAAAAAAATCGGAAAAATTGGCTCAAAAATTACTTGTCAGAAAAATCGGAGGGGGTCGGAAAAATCGTCTTGGGATGGGGTTCTGGCCTAAGTCGGGTGGGGGCACACCCCCTGTTACATGTATGCTTAAGTGTTTCTCTGGTGAGCCTTGTTTCAGCAAATTTTCCAGTTACTAATTTTTTATCGCTATCTGCCAGTAGAACTGTAGATGCAGTTAAACCAGTCGTTTTGAGCATTTTTAACTCAAAACTGCGGTTCTTGAACGGTTTTCAGTTATTGTTTTCTAATTCCGCCAACCGAACCTCTAACCTTTTCGGCAGACAATCTCATCATTGTATGACACTGTATAGTTTGGAATATTTCAGCCAACTGAAGAACGGATTCGTTCAAACGGACATGCTGGTTGATACCATCCCCTCCACCTGATTTCACTGCTACACAACCAACAGTGCACCAATACTTACTGGAAGTATGGAGAATGCTTCATACGCTACTATCTTCTATACAGACCGACACCATCCGATTCAACTTTTTACATTAAATGCTACCTTCTCGTTTATGTTGCCAATTTTTTTACTTTTTTTTTTTGTTTTTTTTTAAACCCAAACCCTTTTGACCAACCATTTGCCTTTTTATAAATACCTCTTATTTTCCCTTGCAAAAGTGACAGTGACTTGGAAACGTGTTTATCATTGAAGCTTCTATGTAAGTCGTATGCAGATTGGTTGGAATTCTGCCATGAAAATGCCATCACTGCTGTCTGTATTGCATATTTTTGCGTTCTTCCCTCGGGAAGTTTTCCTCAACCTGCAATTTTGGGATGCAAATGGTATAAAAATACCAAATAGTGAATGGTATTTTCTGAACCAAATAGTTTTCAAAATACAGGGTTCGTGCGGGACCTGGAAAGTTAGGGAGTCATGGAAAAGTCAGGGAATTCAAAAAAAATCAGGGAAAAATTTGACAGCAGCAGAAACATTTCGCCGCCGAATGGTCCTGTCAGCCATTACTGTAACAGGGGTCTGCCCCCCACCGACCTGGCCAGACCCCCCCCCCCGGATGAGATGGGGACGATTTCGCGGCCCCCCCCCTCCGATTTTTCTGGCAAGTAAATTTTCGAGCAAAAATTTTGCAATTTTTTACAATTTCACACACAAAAATTGCAAAATCACCTGCAAAACAACACTTTTTAGCTGTATTTCAGCCCCAAATTAGCGATTTTTGGCAATTTTTAGCCAAAAAATTGCGATTTTTTTCGATTTTTGAGCGTTTTTTAGTGCCCACCCCCTCCTCCCACAAATTTTGGCTCATACCCCCCCTGCCGGCGCCGAGGCCCCAACCCCCCCTCCCCCATCGGCGGATGACCTGTTACATGTATGCTGTCAGCACTTTACAGAGCACCCTTTTGAAGATCGGTCTTCTGACTTTATATACTACTTAAACCGGAAATTTACCCTCTGAATACCGTTAATAAATGCGTTTTACAAAACCAATTTTTCAGAAATTTTCTCAGACACATTGCAGTTTCCTCACCCTGTTTTGTCAGGGGAATTTTTTGACTTTGATCATGGAAAAGTCCAGGGAATTTTTGCTGTACAAAAGCCGCACGAACCTTGAAATAAAGTCATATAACCAATATGAACTAATCCAAAAAATTATCTCTGATTTCGT